>BPLQ01015536.1:600000-893541 GCA_021605075.1 Caerostris darwini
ATTTCTATTACCGGTATCCCGGTATTAAGATTTAAAAAATACCGGTATTGAACTTTTGGTCCGATATTGCAATCCCTACCTGTAAAGCTCCGTCCACGCGAGAGACGAGAAAAATTGAGTCAGGCTGGCTAATTAATTATAAACCAGTTTTTCACAATCCTCCATCTATGTCATATATCTCGACCCCGCTCCGACCAGAGTCGGTTTTCTCCGCACATCAAAAGGAATTTCGCGGACCCCATTTAAGACCGGCTGTTATTGAGAGCCAGATATAAGGTGCGTTGTATCACGAGGCAAGACGGAGACTCTCTGAGGGATATCGAGTCGCTTCTGTTTCTCAATGTTACTTAAGAGTTGGAGAGCAAATTTCCTCAATGGAAAAAGAAAACGATGATTTTTTTTTTTTCGTGTGATAGTTAGTGATATTGCAGTCACAG
This sequence comes from Caerostris darwini, assembly GCA_021605075.1. Classification (NCBI taxonomy): domain Eukaryota; kingdom Metazoa; phylum Arthropoda; class Arachnida; order Araneae; family Araneidae; genus Caerostris; species Caerostris darwini. The sequence goes on from BPLQ01015536.1 coordinate 600,438, forward strand.
ATGTAACAGTTGGGCTGACATGTTCATAGGCTGACACATAGATGGCGCCACTAGTATTATATCGATATGACTTTTAGTTAGCCCTAACCTTCAAAACACACGTGTATAAATTTGACAGCTGCTGCACTATTAGTATGGGAGTTATAGCATTTTTAGTGAAGCAACTTTTGTTAGTTTGAAAAAATGGATAAAAAGGAATTTCGTGTGTGTTAATAAAGCATACCTTTTTGGCGAAAAAAAATACTATTGAAGCCAAGGCTTGGCTTGATAAACATTATTCGGACTTTGCACCAGGAAAATCAACCGTAGAGAAGTGATTTGCTAAATTTAAACGAGGCGAAATGAGCACCGATGACGATGCACGCAGTGGACGCCCAAAGAAGCTGTTACCGACGAAAACATCAAAAATGTCCACAAAATAATTTCTGATAACCGCAAAGTGAAGTTGATTGAGATAGCTGAGACCCTAAAGATATCAAAGGAACGTGTTGGACATATCGTAAATGAATATTTGGATATGCGAAAGCTCTGTTCAAAGTGGGCGCCGCGCAAAGCTCACAATCAACCCAAAACAACAACGAATTGATGATTCTAAGCAGTGTTTGGAGCTGTTCACTCTTAATAAACCCGAATTTTTGCGTCGATATGTGACAATGGATGAAACACTGCACGTGATGAACACTAAAAATGCTATAACTTCACTAAAAATGCTATAGCTCCCATACTAATAGTGCAACAGCTGTCAAATTTATACACATGTCTTTTGAACGTTAGGGCTAACTAAAAATCATATAGATTTAATACTAGTTGTGCCATCTATGTGTCAGCCTACGAACTTTTCAACCCACCTGTTATGTGTTTACTGTCACAAAATGACAGTGAATAAAATCTTGTTGGTTGTAACTCAAATAATTTTGTAATTTGCCCGCCCATGAATAACATATTTTTTTTAAAAAAATTTCAAAATAAAATTAACTTTATGCAATATATTTTTATTACAGGTTCATTGATAAAAGTGATAAGATTTTTTGCAGAAATTTATCGTTCGACAAAAACACTTCGTTGAGACAAAAAAAAAAAAATTGTTTTATTTACTATTACTATTTTTATTTAATTAAAAATTTTTTAAATTATTTTATTTTTATTTAATTATTTATTATTCATTAATTATTATTACTATTTTAATTTTAGATTCGAGGTGTTCTTAATATTTACATCGCATATGCACTTGAAGATCCATGCATTATTTCTTCATTATGAATATATGCAATCTGAAATATTACCGTAAAGAGCAATACAAAAAAAAAAAAAAAAATTTAAAGCGCTGGGTTCGGCCGGGATTTGAACCCGGGACCTCTCGCACCCTAAGCGAGAATCATACCCCTAGACCACCGAACCATGTACAATAGTTGGTATGGAACCTTCACGTCTACACGCAAAAACCTCACTGCTTCTGCAAATATTTTGCTTCTTTGTTTGATGACTTGTATGATTTCATGTCTCGCTTTTATTACTTTTTTTTTTTTACATGATACGTATACATTTCTCAGTCAACAATATTTTATGGCAAGTGGAAAATTTAACTAGATTTTTGCCTTTATTAAAAAGTCTTCATAAAAAGTAATTGTGATTTTGTATATATATTTTTTTTAATTTTTATGCCATTATTTATACCACTTTCATAGCTTTTTATATATTCACATTTAATAGAAAATAATACGTATACCTTTCTCTCGATCAGTGACACTTGCAATAATATTTTATAGCAACTGGACAATTTAAACTGATTTTTGTCTACATTCAAACACCTTTGCGAAAAGTTATTGTGATTCTATTTTTGCGAATTTTTATGCCATTACTTAATCACTTTCATAGCTTCATATAATTTCACATTTTTTTTATTTCTAATGCAGCTGGCAAACACTTAGACAGCTTGGTCTTGGATGCCTTAAGGCAAGCGCTGCACAGACGTACTCACTTTGCATTACCCAGGGGGCGCGTGTAACTTGAAGATAAGCCACGGACGCGGAGTAACAATGCCCCCGCAACGCTCTACGATCCTATTAGACCGAGACCTACGGTTTAAATTGGATTCAGAACCACTACAAACATCCATGGCACTGTCGGGACTCGAACCCGAAACCAATGGTACCGAAACACTAGAGCGCTAGCCATCGGCCATTCAGACATTTCACATTTAATATGGCGAAATAATTTTAAAGACAGAATCATTCTACTTTTCGCGAATGAATTAAAATTAATTAAGAAATTACAATTTTCCTGAAAGGAATAAAATTTTTCTAGTGTTACATCCAGATTTTTCCGTCCTATAAAAAATTTATTGTATTAATAACAGTAATTTAAATATTTAGCTGTAATTCATTGAATAGATTCAAAATTCCCCAATATTTAATACTATCAGTACTATTTTCATAACACTGACAAATTCGGAATTAATACAATTCCAAAGTTCAATATTTATGTATTGACATGCTAATTATTGTTTTTATTTACAGGTCAATTCAAAAATGTTGAACTAATTTAATTAATGTTAAATGTTGAACGCTAATAGTTTTATTGACAAATTACAAGTTGTAGGTTAGTTCCTCCCCCCCTTTTTTAAAATTAATACAAAATTAATTTTTTGAAAATAGAAATTTTTATAAACATATTTTCAATTTTGATAAAAATAACCGTTTTTTTTTTCTTCTTCTAGACTTTGCGAAAATTTGGATTTAAAAATTTTAAGTCATATTAATATATTTATATTTGTTACCCTCTGTTGCTAGCCAGACAGAAAGAAAACAGACTCTGAAAATAAAAATGAAATAAAAAATAATCAATAATCAGAATTTTTTAAAATCAAAATTAAAATTAATATCCACTATCCATAATTGAAAATGCAATAAGTATTAAAATTGGAAGGTGAAATTTTAAACCAGTTTTATTTTAAATGAAATGCATGTTCTCGATTCCTGTTAACCTGTGATTTGAACCCGGGACATCTCGCACCCAAAGCGAGAATCATACCCCTAGACCACCGAGCCACACAAATATATTCTGTTTTTATTATAATGCTCATGAATCATTTAAAGCGATAAGTGAGTTAAAACAGTTAGATAAGAGCTGCCCTCATTTCTCGTATCTCACAGTAGGATATTTCATTTTCTTACTTTTGTGTGTTATATGAAGGGGGGATAAAATATTTGTTTTTAAAGTAGAAATCAATGTACATCGTACAATAATTTTGTATTGCAATTTTATTAAAACAATTTTTTTTAACTCTCAAATTCCACATAAATTAATTTTTAATTCTTATTTTTTTTTTTATTTCCAATGGCAAGAGAAAATGACAAACTCTTACTAGATCAAAACAGTGTAAAACACACACAAGATAAAAGAAAACAATAGGAGAAAAAAAGTCAATGTCTCATCAGCAAAGTTCTAGCACTCCAATATCTTTTCTCCACGGAGTCCCCATGCAAGACTGGGCATCCTGCTATGTGGTGCCTGTCCATGATCTCGTGTTTTCCACAGAGCGGGCAATTTGAGCTATCAACAATACTAATGCTGTGCAGATGGCTCTCCAAAAAGTCATGGCCCAGCACAAGTCGAAATTCCGTGACAGCTTTTTCACGAGGTTTGTACAAAATACCCTGTTCCAAAATGTTTCTCCAACTCATCGAGGAGCAATGAATAATGCCTTTCATCTAAATCTCATTTGATTTTTGATATAAAATTTCATGGAATGAAAGGTGTCGCAAGTATTTGACTGTTGGACTATCCGTGTGCCCTTCTTAGCCAACAAATCTGCTTGGTCATTACCTAAAATGTCACAATGTCCAGGGATCCACTGGAGAACGACATACATTTAAAGTAAATCCATATAAATTTATAACATATATAAGTTAAAATCGTCAATTATATAACTCTTTAAATATTTCTAGTTTTTTTTCTTTTATCTCCAGCATGCGCAATAATAATGAGTTAAATAAAATAGAATAAAAGAAGTTTTTAAATTACCCGATACGAAAATTCTCCACGAAACCTCTCTGATGACAGTCCACAAAAAAAACTTCATCAATATTAAATATTAAAACTTTCTGAAAAAAAAATTACTAAAAGGGAAAATAAGTAATCAATTTAATGCATCATATTGCGTCGATGTAATAATTATTCACTACATTGTTAGTAACTAAGCTGCAACATATAGGTGCAACCTGGGTCTATATCCAGCACTGTATTTCTTTTTATCCGACTTTCTTTTATTTTACTGAAGTTAATAGGATTCATGGGTAGAGAAAATATGGCGTTTAAGAAAAAGCATTTCTTCTTTTTATAGCACATATATATGGGAACAATTATTATTTATTTATTTATTATTATTATTATTTTGATGAAATGCAATAAATAAAAATTTCGAACTATGCATTTATCCATAAGTAATACTAACGTTAATATTAATATGTCTCATAGATCAAGTATAATTTCAAATCTTCACACTGCATTGTTATGTCGTTCACTATATTTTAAAATTTTAATGAACTTTATATCCAAGCATTATAAATAATAAATGATTAAAATAATAAATGATAAATGAAGTAATTTATATAAAAATATTATAAGTTAAATATTATTAATAATATATTAAATAATATTTATATTATATTTATTTAAAAATGATTTTTTTAGTTAAAAAAAAATTGTAATTGTTAATTAACTATTTATTATAAATTGTATATTAATAGTAGCACATAGAAACGTCTGTTACCCAGCTACAGAAAATAAAATTTATTAACTGTTATATTAAAGAGATAATTCGATTCGTTTTGTATCAAAGAGATAAACTCCTTTTTTTCATTTTTGGAACGGATATCAGTAAAATATATAATATTTTAGTGTGAATAATGAATCAATAGGTTGTTTATTTAATATTGCATAAATATTAAAGATATGCAATATAGATATATTCCAAAATGTTTGAATTCAAGATGGAATATTTTGTTTATTTTATTTTTACTAACACCATTTTAATTAGCGAAAATTACATAATTATAGTGTAAATTATATTTATTCATCAATTAGAGCCAGATAGTAAACAAAGTGTGTATTAGTTAGAGACTTGTAATTCAGCCATTATTGAAAAGATTTTAAAAAAAATATACCCTTCCAATGCAGATGTTGCCATATATAAATGATAGTCAATTTTTAGAATACTCATCTCGATCTTGGTCTTGGAAGTTAAAGGCTCGTTCACACCGAGGCGTGAAGCGTCGAAGATTCACGCGGCAGGCGAGAAAAATTTGTTCTACCCCTTCACAGCGAAACGTCAGAAATAGCATTACGCCTACGGAAGTTCCGCTTCGAGTTGAAAGTTGGTCAACTCGAAGCGGAGGATGTCAAACCGGTTTCAGGCTAACGTCAGCGCTTCTCGCTTAAGCGCCTCACGCCTCGGTGGGACCGAGCCTTAACAGAACATAGATTTTAAAGCTAACAGGTCAAACTGCAACCGAAATTTCAAGCGAATAGCTTATTGATTTAATTGCGATTTTATTGAAACAGTTTGACATTAATATCTACTTTGTAATATCTACATTTTTGAAAGTTTAAGCAAAACTATTGCCTTTTTTTTAAAGTAGTAGCTTTTGGGTTTCGACTGACGAATCGATGTCATCAAGAGTTATCTTGGGAATGAAGACTTCTTAAAAACCAGTTAAAAGGGTTGCTTCTATAACATTTCATCCTAAGAACTTAATGCAAAGTTTTATCCCATTCACAAATTCATGTCACTTTTTCCTCGTCATAGTTAATATTCTCTATCTGCTTAATATATTGTTTGCACTTCTAACTTTCTGCATTTACTTGCAATTGGTGATAAAGCTATTTCGGCCCAGATTGCCTTTGCTCATCCCTCTAGATTGATTGGCCTTTAAGGCTCGTTCCCACCAAGGCGAGAGGAGGCGATGCGACATGCGGCAGGAAAGAAAAATTTGTTCTACCCCTTCACAGCGAAACGTCAGAAATAGCATTACGCCTAGTGAAGTTCCGCTTCGAGAGCGGTGGATTTCAAACCAGTTTCAGGCGAACTCGGTGAGGCTAGTGATTGGTCAACGCTTCATGTTTAAACGCCTCACGCCTCGGTGGGAACGAACCTTTAGAGCAATCAGTTTTTTCCAACTCCACGTTGAGCAATCCACAAGGAACTGCACCCGAATAATCGGGTGCAGTTTCGGATAAAATGGCGTGAAGGCTACTCAATAAATCTAGTAATAATTTTTTTTCGAAAATCTTAATAATGTTAGTAAAACCAAAATTTTCATGTACAATTTTTAAATTATAACCTACCAACTAACCTGTAAAAGTTAAAATGCAAAAGGAAATTAAACTTATAATCTCTGCTAATAATTATATAAATCTCTGCTATTAACTTTTGATATCATCTATGAATGAAGATGGCGATAAGAGGGTTTATAAGAAATTGTTTATTTAGTTTACTTTAATTTTCATAGATTGACATGTATGAAATTTGAGAATGGCAAATGCTTTCTTTTTGAGACTATCTTACCTACTACAAAAAAGCCACAGGTCTTTTGTAGTCTCATGTAAAAATCAAAGAAGTTTAAAAAAATTTGAGGTAAGAAAAATTTTTGTAAAAAAATATTTCTTCATATTATATAATTCACTTTTACTAATACTTTTTTTATCAAATGAGTTTTAGATTTAATTCTAATGATATTTTTGGATTTAATAAGCATGCAAAATTGGACATAATAAATATGTTGATTGAATGAATTGTTCATTTCGACAAAGAGATTCACTTAAAAAATCGATGTAGAAATCCCAGAATTAAAAATAAAGGCATCAGCATTTAAGTATTGGCAGGCTTATGATTTAATGGAAACAATCGCAGCTATCCAGTAAGTTAGGTTAGTCGCTCTACGGTCATCTTGTGCACATTTTAGGCTAAACAGACAGGGACCTACTGTTTAAAGGGGATTCCGAACCATTATAAACAACCATGGCACAACCAGGACTCGAACCCTGAGGTACCGAGCGCCAGAGCGCTGCCACCCAGCGATCAGGCCCCGCTATCAAGTAGGAGCTCAAGTTATGAAAACTTGTGTTGCAGTTATTAGTCACAGAAATAAAGAGACGCTATAGTATTAGTTAAATCTTATTCAATCATTATTTTTTAAACAATCGCACTAAGTTTTTACGATTACCTCCCATATGACCCATATGTAAATTCGGTACTTTTAAGCCAGCAGTCCCCCCTCCCCCGAAAGCAACGCCGCTCGATCGTCATCCTATAGCTGAAAATGGAACACGAGATCCACCGATATAAAAAAAAGGACTTACTGCATTTACTGTATTTGTTGCAGTTTAATTGATTAAAACTATAGGTTTTAGATTAATTAAAAGTGTAAAAAGTATGGTAAATATTTTAAATAATATCATTAAGCAGCTTAAAATTATGGGCTGAATGTTAAAAATGTATATGTTTAAAGGAATATTAAAAAAAAAGTATAGTATAAAGTATTTTATATCGTGTTTATAATTATATATTTCTAAAACCAATAATATTCTAAACAACTTATACGTCAAAAAATATTAATAATAACTACTAGTCCATTGAAAATAAAATCATAAAATATTATGAAAACTTTGTTGTATTTAAAAATATAAACAAGGAATTCTAAACTATTTGCTCGTTTGTAAGGTGCTGTCCTCTACTGTCTGGAATGTAATTTTTTTTTCTTACTTGATTTATACTATTTTGAACAGTTTTTTTTTATAATTGTTTGATAAACCATTATCATTTGTCAGAACTATAACTGAAGTATTTTCTGATATCAGCAAGGTGTTTCACTCACTAAGCAAAGATCCACACACTCATGAAAATCACATTATACTCACAGATGATATCACACAAAAGAAAGAAATATACTTTATAAAAGTTATTTATCTTATGTTATTTCCATATATATATATAGAAATATTATATATATATGGAATAATATTCGGGTAATAATTCATAGTAGGAAAGTTAGAAAAAAGAAGAAAATGGGGAACTGAAGGTTAATTGGGGTTCGTATAAAAACTAAATCTGTTCATTGTAGATTGGAAAATCAAGAGCAGCCGAACGGGATTTATTGAAATACGCATATTACTAACTAACTCCCCAGCACTATAGTCCATGTTGGACTATGACCGTCTTGCTATTGGCAGATTCCGAAACAAGAGATATTTTCTTTTTACGGGATAGGTTTGTCAGTCCTACATCCAACAGTCATATTAGACCGGGACCAACGGTCTAAGCTGATTCCAAACCACTAAAAATATTCTCGGAACCGGCGGATTCGAACCGAAACTTGTGACACTGAGCGCCACAGCGCTAGTCATTCGGCCGTCAGGCCAATACACATACGTATACATAGTACGAAAACTACATAAAGAAAAAAAATGGACAAGAAACCTTTTAGAAACAGAATCAGTTTGTATAGCAAACCCCCGCGAGAATTCTTTTGATGTGCAGAAAAAATGACTTTGGTCAGAGAGCGGCCAAGACAGATGATTTACACGGAGGGTTCTGTTCACACGGAGGCAAACCGGTTTATAATTGGTTCGTGAGACTGACTCGTTTGTTATCGTATTCTCGTCTGGACAAAAGCATACACAACCAATATTGACGGATGAGACAGGACGAAAGATCTCTGAGCAAGAGTTATTGTGGCTGTGAACATTATTAACCATACCAGCAGTAAACAGGGCGAAGAATTGCGACAGTTTTTGTTTTACGTTAGGAAACAATGTTCTAAGTAGCCACTGTGAATCTTTTTATGGTGAGTAGACGTGTAGTTCACAAATTATTTATTTCCTTTTTCTTTGATGTAGGAACAATGTGAATATGTGACTACTACTACTTTCTGGCCCTTTGAAAAGCAAAATGCGCCTCTAATCAGAGCGGCATGAAAGTATTATTCAATTATAAACATATTGCAGAAGCAAATTGTGTATTCCGATACTGTAATAGTGCATCTCGTGGTTCAGTGCAGCAGATAACGTACAGAAAGGCCCAGATAAGATTTCTCTGGTGGCGTTCTTTACAACCGCTGCTTTCAAAAATGAGGACAAAGGATATTGTGACAGCGGGTGTAATAGTGTCTCACATCGATAGTCACACTACATAGGGAGTATATAATATAGGAGACTTAATAGGAGTTTTCGTGTTTTTTCCCCTAACGGCTCAGTGGCCCAATGGCCAATTAGGGCCAAACATCCATGTCTTCGCACAGGCTTCAGCTTCGCATCCTGACGGTGGTATGGATGTTTTTAATAGTTCGGAATCCACGTTAAAGTGTAAGTCTAATTAGCATGACTGTAGAGCAAAAAATGACTGTAGAGCGACAAAACAAACCAAACCTATACGAAACACCATTGTTATTTATTTTGGGAATACTAAAATGTATTTTCCAGATCAATGAATACATTTAATTTTTTTTAATAATATCCGTACCTTCTTTATTATCAGAGTAATCATTAGAAATTTATTTAAAATATAACACAGATTTTTTTTCCCTTATTACGATTAAAAAAGACGATTATTCTTGACCTGCAGGGTTAGTTATAAAATAGCAGATGAAAAAATAGCGTAGAAATAGTTATAACAATACTTTTCAAGAGTAATTAATATAAAGATGTCAAATATCGTTTGATAATAAACTTTTAAAACAACAGAAAAAAAAAACATTCAAGGGCCCGGCCGGGATTTGAACCCGGGACCTCTCGCACCCAAAGCGAGAATCATACCCCTAGACCACCGAGCCACACTTGATAAAAACTATCGTCTCTAGAAAATGTTTCCATCAAAATCAAACATTTACTTTATTCAGATGTTCAAATAAACGCGAACTAAGTAGTCTCAGTATTCGTACGCAACGTTTCGAAAACATTGTTTCAGCTATTCAAATGATCTTACTAGATTTCATACCAAAGAAATATATACTACGTCATTTTCTCACCTTTACTTATTATATCACTAATATTTTATTGATTATAGTCTTTATTAATGAACCATTTACATTTGCGAAAAGATTTAGTTTATGCGATACACATTTCTAGTAAATTCAATTTCGGAAAATTATGGTTTATCAGCTAAACCGAGTGGTCATATGTTAGTCCATTAGGTGAATAAATCAAAAATTAGTTTTAAAAATATTTATCGGGTGGCAAAAAAAAATTGCAAAATCTTTTATTTATAACTGACAATATTCCTGCACTTCGCAAGGGTAAATTCTAATTCAGTGTTCTATTTCTGAAAGTGAAATTCGTTGATATTAAGAAAAATTCAATTTCAGAATATCTATCCCACTAACACAGGGGATTATGAATGCAGAAATCAATTTCACAAAATCTCTTTTTACTAGATATTCACACACTTTTTTAGGGGGGGAGGATCACTTACTAGGCAATTTAACAACGTAGTTTCGAGATTTGGATTGGTTTGTCAAGCTATGATCATCTTGTGCACATGAGGGCTGAACAGACCGGGACCTACGGTTTTAAGCGGATTCCGAACCACTACAAACATCCATGGCATCGAAACGGGACTCGAACTCGAAGCCTGTGGTACCGAGTGTCAGAGGTGGTTTCGAGAGGAGGATAACTGTAGCTTATTTTTGGGTATAAGGTAAATAATGATAAATAAGACATTTGTTGTTGTAGACTTAAGTTTAAAAGAAATACAAACAATAGCAGAAAAAATATGGGGTTTGTTTAGTATACTTTTAGATTCGCCTTCTTGTTTTAGGACAGGGATGCTAGTTAAATTTATTATTAAGATATACGTAAAGGAATTGGAAGATTTTAAGTTTCCAGTGATAATTGTCATAAGCTACAGCATTTTTTGAAGAAATTTCCGCGAATTTTAGTAATTAGGGGAAAAGAAATACAATTCTATTGCTGAAAAATATTCTACAAGAAATTTTATGCGTTTTAAAAATTTTCAGTATTAATTTGCAAAACCTTACAAAAAATGACCCTAGCTGGGATTTGAACGCGAGATCTATCGCACCCAAAGCGAGAATAATTTAGCCACAAAGCGAACAACATTATTCCACAACCCCTGGAGATCTACCTTCTAAGCGAAACACACACATACACACCACATATACACGTATAGATATATGTAGCAAAAAAAAATTCCTTTTCTTTTATGCATCTATATAGCTATCTACATCGTATAACATAAAATAAAGTAAATCAGATAAATTATAAAATTATTTATTAAAATTAAACATAGTTGTTGAGTATATTCCTCAGCTACCTGCAGTGCGGGACGGATATCCCATTTGTAGTCTACTCATAAAAGGAGGAAAAAGGGGCAGCTTCTGTTGTGATATGGAGCACCCGCTGAAGAAAGAGGGCAGTGCCTTTCGGGAGCATTTTTCAATCCCATATTTGTATATCGCATGGAAGAAAACCCAGAAAACTCCCACTAGGCAGTCCGACTCACGAGGCAAGAGGCTGGACATCGGAAACACCATCGAGTCACTTTTTTTTTTTTAAACAGTGTCTACAATAATGCCCCTAGCAGTTGCTTGTCTTCAACCCTAATGCTCGGAGCCTGATGGCCGAGTTACTGGCGCTATGTATCACAGATTTCGGGTTCGGTTTCTGGATATCCCATTGATGTTTGTAGTGTCCACTCTCTTCGAAATCCACTTTAAGCCGTGAAACCCAGTCTCATATGATCGTAGAGCGTCACGGAGCCCAATCAAACTTCTCACCCACATCACCGTAAAGGGGCAACTCAGCTCTAATCACAGTGATGTGGTGTGGTGTAGTAGTAGTAGCCCTAATGCTCACCAGCGCCGCATGTTGCCACTGAGTCAGTCAATAACCCTACTAATATACTCATTACACGCATAAAATTAAGATAACAGAGGATAATATGAAAATAAAATTCCAAATAACATAAAAATGATCCTGTTGCAAAGAATAGGATCAGTTGGAATCCTTAGCGAAACGGATGCCCTATTTTCAATGAAATTTTCTAGCCTAATTTTGTCAACTGCATTCTTAAATTACCACAGTTCTCTATTTACAGACTATTTCAAACTTTTTTATCTGTTAAAAAATTTGTGACGGCCTCAAAGTAAGGTTCCACTTAATATGAAGGTGGAAGTAATTGCATTATGGCTCATAATCCAGGATTAACTGTAGATAACTTTTGCAGCCAGAATTGTTAGTAACCGTCTAGGAACCGCCGTCGAATCTTTTATCTGAATTTTCTTATTCTCTTTTACTTCTTTATGTTTTCGTCGCCCCTTTATTTTTATTAAACATCCTCCAAATGCACCCGAGGTTTGATTTTTCTGTTGTCCCAATTTCCAAAGAAGAAAGTTAAAAATCAAATTTGGCTTATTTTTTACGAAATGTATGTACGTATTTATTTTCATTGCTTCAAATACTTCTCCTTTTATGTGGTAGAATTGTGTTAGGGGCCTGATGGCAAAGTGACTAGCGCTCGGTGCCACAGGTTTAGGGTTCGAGTCCAAGCGGTGCCATGGATGTTTGCAGGGGTTCGGAATTCACTTTGAACAGTAGGTCCCGGTTTAATATAACAGTAGAGCCTTTTGCGTAGGGATGAAAACCCTACCCTTTAAAAGGAAAACCTCTTATGTTTCGAAATCTGCCACCGTGGGGCTGTTGCGCCAATGAAGAAAAAGAAGAAACCTTGTGTAAACCAAGAGCATTTCATCAGTGAATATAGCCTTCCAGAAAAGTGTAGGAGCCCTTTACGTGCGTGTCACAATCCAACAACTCTCAAGCTTCATGGCTGTCAAGGGGAAATGGTTATACACCCTGTCTCTATCGCCATTTAGTCTCATCGTTCCTGCATTTAATCCTGGGCTCACCTGTACGCAACATAACTGAGCAAGTGAACACAGATTTCTAATTCATCAAAGGATTTCCCATGGCGGCAGAAGGATATCCGATAGTTAGGTTATAGATCTGTCATATCATTTATGAAAATATTCTTTAAAAAATAACAAGCTGAAAAAGTGTAAAATTCTACAATAGAAAAAAAATACAGTACAATGATTGAAAATTATTCTATATAAAAATTGTTTTTGTTTTATTATTTTAAGTATAATTCTTATCAATAATTAAATTAAACAATAGAAAAAAAACAGGGCCCGGCCGGGATTTGAACCCGGGACCTCTCGCACCCAAAGCGAGAATCATACCCCTAGACCACCGAGCCACGTTTTCTACTCCAAATACTTTTTTAAAGCTACTTTTACCACTATAAATGATGTTTATTTACTGAAAAGCCAGGTGCTAGAAAGATATATCGATTATACGCATTTGACTTCTCCGTAACGTTTAAGCAAGTACAAAACTCACAGGTAGTATTGAAAAAACTTATTAACCTACGATAGGAATTCATTTCATAAGAAACTAGTTTTTTACCTGGTATTGGACGGGTATTTATCTTTTTTGACATTTTGTCAGACAAGAGAATGACTATTGGAGAAATGAATAATAATGCAAACCTGAATTAATTTTATTTAATGGCATTTGAAAATTTATGAACTGTATACAAATTATAAAGACAAAATATTTTTATATCTCTACATATATTACTATAAGTTAGTGAGTGTGTGTCTATTTATTCACAGTTATAATTTGCATCCGAATTCTACCAAAATTTACAGGGGTGCTTTTAAAACAAAACCTAGATCAACTGAAAAAAACTTCGAAATTGGATTAATATTTGTTAAGAAATTACTTAATTAGGTTTCACGACAATTCGGCGACTTTTCTTAGTGGGCGAATTTTTCATGGTTGACATTATTTTTTACGCTGTTGTACATAAACATACTAAACACAATAAAACATACTAAACGTTGCATTGCAACCACCCAAAATTTTGTTTAATAAATAAGAAAAAATTTGCATTATCATTTTAGCAATAAAAATGTCAGGGTTTAATTTAGACTACTTTAAGCCGAAGGAGTCACCAATGTTGCAACCCGAAGATATTGCCAATTAATTCCTTTGGGTTACAGTAGTTCAAGTTAAGAAACTCCTATTCTTCCCTCTCCAGATGTTCAAAATCATCAGATTTTGAACATCTGGAGCCATAAGGATGAATTTAGGAAGGTTTGGTTTGTCGCTCTACGGTCATCTTGTGCGCACGTTAGGCTAAACAGACCGGGACCTACAGTTTAAAGTGGATTCCGAACCACTACAAACATCCATGGCCCCGCCGGGACTCGAACCCGAACCCGAAACCTGTGGTATCGAGCGTCAGAGCGCTAGCTACTCGGCCATACAGGCCCCGAATTCATTAAGGGGATTCATATACAGAAACTTTCTTAAGAATTAAAAATCAACTGTAATAAACATTGCAGTTAACATGAAGAAATCCTAAGCTGATCAAGATGCACAAATTATTACGCATAAAAAACCCGTAAAGAATCCTAAGATACCTTCAGCTGTGTTATAGTTCAAAAAAGACCAATAGAACTACACCCGCTAAAATCAAAAGCAGAAATACAATCAACGAACCAACCATCACTGAAAATGGGACTTCAATATTTCATTACGAAATTCGCTGATTTCTATAACATCAATCAAATAATATATATTGTTGGACGTTTAAATTTGTTTATTGATACTTATTATTTTCGAATTGTACTTGTTTGATAGATGCGCGTTGTACCAATGACAACGCTAGGATTAAAAAAAAAAAAAAAATTCCTGATTATTCTTGAATCTAATTAAATAGTTTATGATGTTTAAAGTGATTTAAAAAGTATTAAATAGCTTATGATTGAAAATTTATAATGCATTAAAATTGAATTTAGTGGCATTAATATTTTAATTAAATCTATTATTTGAATAGACAATATATTCTTGTAAAAATAAAACACCTTCTCTACATACAATTTTCTGATAAGTATAAAATATTAGATATTAAGATCTTATCTTTCTCTTATAAATACTTTTTACTTCTTCGAATAAAAAAAATTTCGAAACAATTACAAATATTTAACAATATGATTTTAATAAAATAAGGAACAAAATTTCAGATTGGGTTCGGCCGGGATTTGAACCCGGGACCTCTCGCACCCTAAGCGAGAATCATACCCCTAGACCACCGAACCACATTCATTCGTTCTTATTTGATAAATAAAGTTCATTTCTATATCAATACCAGTATCTTTTTATAAACGGCCTCTGTACTTTTTATTTCCTTCCTTAAACCATTACGTAGTGAAAACTATTTATAACCTTTTTTTGGCTTATCAAATGATAGTACTAATAAGTTAAAGAAGGGATCTTATTAGAAAGGGTATATATAAAAAAATAACTTACAAAAAAACAAAACAGAAATAAAATAAATATAAATAAAAACTAGGTGATAATATAAAATACAATTAATTGACTGTTTAACTGTGAAACAAATATGTAAATAAAAATACATTTATTTTATACTATATTTATACGAAAACACTTGTACTTGTTTCAAAATTTTCGTGAGTTAATTTAACAATATTTTAATAATTTTGAACGTAGTTATTTAACGATTATCATTTGAGTGTATCATTTACTTTAAACTATAAATAATGATATTAAATAAATTTTTTTAGATCAACTTTTAGATATTATTAGGAATAAGGTAATTTTTGAACCAAAAATATTATTTTACATAAATTAAAGATGGTTAAACAAAACCGGTGTGCCAAACACATTGTGGATTTCATGTTAAAGACGATCAGGTAGTCAAATTTTGAATAGAACTGAACTGAACTGAACCCCAATGCGATGTTAACAAGGTCCATTAAACACAATGTTAAAATTAACATTTCTGCAAAAAAAAATTATTTATGTTTTTACTTAACGACGTAGGAGATATTTTTTATAGTTCATAAACTTCAGTGTTGCTGGTAATCAAGGTAATCATATTCATTTTGTAATCAATGTGATTATTATTATTAGTAACAGGCTACCGCACTATCGAAATCCTGCAGTGTGCATCTTGAAATATAGCTTACAAATAATTCTTTATCTTGCAAGTAATTTACAGTTAACTTTTCACTGATAATCATTCTGTCATCAATTAGTGAAGTAATGCATTCTCATTTTGGCTACCGAGTAACCAAAATGCGAATAACTGTCACTGCCTTCAAATAAACTCAATTAAGTGCACAAATATTATAGCTTTATATTTTGTTGTATTATTTAGTTCAATACAACAACTCGTTTACACTGCAACTTTAATTCATGCAAATAATAGTAATACCGATGTTCTTAAAAAGGTGTTCATAGACTTCCATTTACTGTCAAAGAAATCTGTGATCCACAAAAGAATCATATGAAGCAAGAAACATTTTAAAAAAGAAATGAAATTCTATTCAAGAAGAATATTTATAAGCAATATTGCATCTTTTAAATATTAAAAATTTATGGTATGTATTAGCAGCATCAATTAAAAAAGTACATCGGGCCCGGCCGGGATTTGAACCCGGGACCTCTCGCACCCAAAGCGAGAATTATACCCCTAGACCACCGAGCCACATGAAACATATAAAACTCGTATTTTAAGTCCTTTTTATCACACTATACAATGCTTTATTTGTTCAAAATCCAGGTGTTATAAACATCAATCGAAGTGAGCTTATTTACTGAAAAGATATAAAAAGAAATGTTCACCTTACTACTTTTATATATCAGATATTTTATCAATAAATCTAAGCCTAAACCTAATAAAACTAACTCCAAGATATGTTATGATGTTGGATCTTTAACAATTTTTTTTATTAAGTTAGAGATCGTCAAACGTCTGTCGTCCCATCTATTAATTAAACAACTATCTTCAAATCAAATGCTTGGTTAGACAGCGTATAAAATCAAATTGCTAGCAGCGTAAAAGATAAAGAAATACTTTCACACATATTTTTCTTTATTATCACTATTGTGCAACTAATTAAATAAATTGAAAAATTTTCTAGTCATAAATACTTTGAAGAATCAGATTTTTTTGTTAATTCTAATTCTTGATATTGTAATGATCCAAATAGATTCACAAACATATAATGTTTCAGAACCAGGTTTACAAATTTCCTTTTAGAAATTTGAGTAGGGTACACTTAAAAAACTCGAAAAAAAACAAAACAGAATATTGAAACGGAGTGCCTTCCTGAAGCTACAAGTGCGAAATTTCCCACTATTCTCACAGAAACTCTTCATTTCCACACTCTCAAAGCTGTAGCAAAAGTGAAACGAACACATACCAGGAAAGGCTCTAGAGGGACCAGCGAAATTCTTAATTCAACGCGCTCTTCTTAAAACTGACTTATCTCGCTGGCCCCGGCTCTAGGCAGCTGCCTAAGACGTCATAATTTAAGGCAGGCAAAACTTTTTTTTTTCCTAATGCAGCTGGCAAACAGACATGGACGTCTTGGATGCCTTAAGGCAAGCGCTGCACAGATGTTACTCACTTTGCATTACCCAGGGGGCGCGTGTAACTTGAAGATACGAACGCGGAGTAACAATACCCCCGCAATTCTCTACGATCCTATTAGGACCAGGACCTACGGTTTAAAGTGGATTCCGAACCACTACAAAGACCCATGGCACTGCCGGCACTCGAACCCGAAACCTGTGGTACCGAGCGCCAGAGCGCTAGCCACTCGTCCATTCAGGCAAAACTCGAATCCATATATATATATCTATATATCATATTGGTAATTGTATCTACGTATATTGTTTGTTTGAATCTAAAAAATAAACGAATTATAAAATCAAATAATCGACTTTTGAGAATTTCAATATTTTGAGATGCACCGTAGACCGGATTTAGAAAGCTTATTCAAGCAAGAAGCTTTTCCCACCCATATATAAAATAGAGTCAGATTTAAAACAATACTTTATTTATGCAACAACGTCCAGTTGTGATACAATTTGTTACAAGTATAGTGGAATTGAAAAGTGACTTTCAGAGGTAAGTGGTATTATTAGCTATACACCTTCATCTTCTTCATGGGCGCAACAGCCTCATGTAGGGCCAAAGCCGTCTGCCTACAGACAGATTTCGAAACAGGTTTGGTTTGGTTTGTCGATCTACAGTCATTTTGTGCACATGAAGAACGATTTAAAATGGATTCCTACGGTTTAAAATGGATTCCGAATCATTACAAACATCCATGGCACCGCCGGAACGCGAACCCTTTCGAAACAGGAGATGTTTTCTTTTCACGGCCATATTAGATTGGGGCCTCTACAGTCATATTAGACCGGGACTTTATGGTTTAAAGTAGATTCCAAACCGCTACAAACATCCATGGCCTCACCAATTACATATGAAAGAAAGTATCAAAAAACATTTCCTTTTTTTAATACCATTTTCAGTTCACTGCGAATGGAAACTACGCAGAAAGCAGCTATCGTTCAGGTAATTTTAATTTCATTTTCTGTTTTTTATTTGGAAGGAGTTAGAAAATTTTTATCAAAAGTTGTGAATTATTAACTCTAAATTCAACAACGAAGGTGTCAATTTTTAATTTGATAATAAAATGCGAGGAAAATGTGGAAGGAACACAATTCATAGAATGGAGGTAACTGTTAATTAGTTATATTTTCCAGCTTCACTTTTTTTGTAATAATAAAAATCAATTTATTTTAACCGAATCTTTGAAATAAAAAAGTAGTAAATTCAATAAATGCACTTGTTAGAGAGCGACACGTGTGTCTACAGAATAAGATTCCACAATGGCAAGAAGAATCGAAAGAATTTAATAATCACTCCTTTAAATTAAAAAAAAAGAAGCTGAAAAGCACATGAAAATGTCAAAAAATAATTGATATTTATATTTAAGAAAGGCTTCATATTTCCACAATTTAATTTATTAATCATTAATTTTTTTTATTTAAAAAAGAAAGACCAGGGCCCGGCCGGGATTTGAACCCGGGACCTCTCGCACCCAAAGCGAGAATCATACCCCTAGACCACCGAGCCACATGTAACCATCTTATTGCATCTTTCTATTCCATTTTTATCACAATAAACTACGTATTTACTCAAAATACAGGTGTTAAAAATAAGTTTCGATATTCAGCCAGTAACAAAATTGTTCTGGAAGAAAAAAAAGGTTTAGCTTAGATAATATTTTTTCAGGTTACTTATTCTGGTGTAACTACATTCTATAACATAACTCACATCAGTACTGTAGTAATTAGATGATAATATGATTACATCCTTCGATCTAGTGTTTTTCTCCTGTATGTAAAAACAGTTAATCAACAGGAGGGGAGGAAGAAATTTTTTTGATTTTGACATTTAGTTCTCGTGACACCTACTCAGATGGTAATTAAGTACATAATATCAGGAGTAACCGTTAATATTGTATACACTTATCTTCGATATCTTATACTTAGTAATCTCATGTGTTCATTATCTGAAATCTGTATTTAATACTTTTTTCAATCTATTTAATGAGGTAATGAGAATGTTCGATAATACAAAATTGGATAATACAATGTCCTGGACCACATATGTATGCCTCATAAAGTCCACTGCTGTGTGGTTTTGGAAAGTATCGTTTTCCGCGAAAACTTTGAGAGCTAATTATCGCATAATTTCGTGTCGTATCGGAGAAGCCTCAACAAATTCTCCACAGGCAGCGTCATAATCAATGCGAAAGGTTTATTAACTCTGTCACAATCACTGTTAAAGCTGTTGGGCTTTCTAAAACCAATGGCTACAACAAGTGTCGTCAATGAATACCAATCCATTGGCGCTAATGCACACTGACTGCATCCACATCAGTGGCTAGATTTGAAACATTCGTCTATTCCCGTGGACTGCAGTTTCAACTCGTAACAAAAATCCCGTTATCTCTCCCTGCAAGAGTTTATGTAGCCGTCTTTCGGCGACATCGTAATATACTTTGATGCGTTATCAATAACCGACTTCAAGCCGTAGCCAAGCTAATGTCAACATTGACGCCGATAAGCCGAATGTCGGCATCTCAATAAACGCTTCGATTTCCATGCAATTTGTAGCAAACCAGTTTGGTATGCGAGGCACAAAACATTTACAGCCTAATGTGGAAACGACATGTGAGATAAATTGGGTTTGATAGTTAAATCTGAACTTGCATGTTAACTTGCAAAGGTGAGTAATATAATGAAAAGCGTTCCTTTCAAAAACAATCAACCTTACAGACAAATTAAAAAAAAGAATAACAATCAATTGAAATTAAAAGTACCTAGCCTGTTATTACGTTTGTAAAAAAAAAAGGAGTTTTGATGAAAAGGCAAAGCATGGTATATGTTACGGCCCTTGTTCAACAGGAAAAAATAAACACTTAAATACGATAAACATTTGAGAGACAACGAGAGTCAATGGATTGCACAATACACAAAAGTCAGTTCTGCCAGGACTCAGCCCATGCTATCACGCCTTCGTGAATAGACATAGATATCTCCGGTTATTTTTTTCTTATCTACTTAAAAGGATTTTCGTGGTACCAAATGACAACTTGTCCTGAACTTGACATAGCCTGAAACCTTTGCACTTCTTTTTTCGAGATCAACCCTCAAAGCCAGAAACAAACGGTCATTCTTTTGTTCACTCTCAGATTTAGAAGCAGCTTAAATGCCTTATAAAACGACACTACTTTCAATGTGAAGTAAACCGCTGTTGTCACTCAAATAGTGAGTTTGTCACTGCACGCACATCCACCATTTATTCTTCGTAGCTCATTTCTCTGAAACATTATAGCGCCTATTTCTCGGGAACCGATAATGATAGTGATGCTTATGGTTATGTAACTTCTCGCCCACAAACTTGTTCGCCCAAGATCATGCTCATCGAGAATTTACTGTATGATGATTACTGTAAGTCCATGTGATATACGTTTAACAAACACATTCGAATATTTCGTGCACTTTTATTAAGAATTTTTTTTATTATTACTTAATTAACCCCCGGCACTACAATCTTGGAGGTGGCATGGATGGTGTTAATGGTTCGGAATCCACATTAAACTGTAGGTCCCGGTCTAATTAGCTCAAAGTGTGCACAAAATGACTGCAGAGCGGAAAACCAAACCAAACCCTGCCACTACAGTCCATGTTGGACCATGACCGTCTGCCTACTGGCAGATTCCAAAACAGGAGAAGTTTTCTTTTTAAGGGTAGATTGTTAGCCTACACCCAAAGCTCTATTATTATTACCAATACAATAACAAATATTCTATTGAATAATTTCTAACTTAGTTATGTAGTTACCACTAAGAGTCCTGCCAGAAGGCGATGTCGTTCCGTCATTGTCCGTCTATCAGCAATTAGTGGCATTCATAAATAAAATATAAGTCCCACCGATATTCAACAAAAAACAGTTATATAAAATTTCGTCATAATACAGTAAATAAGAATAAAATAAATAAAAATGAAAATACAATTAATTCAAAATATGAAAAAATAAAATCCAAACAATTAATGAATAATAATATTTATCAACTATCAACAACTATTCAATTATTTAATTAAAAATTATAAAAGTCAATCCCATGTGCCTCACTTTAAATTGAAGTGCAAAAAAAAAAAAAAAAAAAAAAAAATCATTTATTATTTAATAATTATTATAAATTATTTATTTATAATCAATAGTTATAGTAATAACCAAATCATAAGCTAGTAATAAGAAGTAATATGAACATTAATTAAAGGTTTAAAATTAACATTGATATTTTACTATTTTTAAATATCTAAATTTACTCGTTTCATTTATGCACAGTGCACTAATTCTAATACAATAATACCTTTCCATTTAATTTGCATAATGTAAATATTTTTATTAAATCATTCTAAATTCAATAATATTGAAAATCGCATTAATACTAAAATGAAATTTTCGTTTTAAATAACTATTGTATCTTGGCACTATGAAAAAAGATTCGCAGGATATATGTATATTAAAATAATGATAAAATAAATTGAAATTTGTTAAATGAAATCACTATGGGGACAAAATAATTTCTCTTCTTAAAAAAAAGAAATCAAAAAATTTTCTTTCGTAGTCTAAGGTACTTTTTATATTCTATTTTTTTAAAATGTAAAATGCATTAATATTGAACAAAACTTATGTATATAAGCGGCGTTACCATTAAATAATATATAATTGTGGGATTTTTTAAAAAATACAAATTTTATCTTGGCACCAAAAATTTTTTTGTTGAGGGGTTAAAAACTTAACAAACAGGGTTCGGCCGGGATTTGAACCCGGGACCTCTCGCACCCTAAGCGAGAATCATACCCCTAGACCACCGAACCATATCTTCAACAACCGCCAACCTAATTAAATTCTAGTATTACGTCAATACCAGCATCTCTTATGATCAGACATAAAGCATTTATTTTTACCTCGCATTATTTTCTGGTGTTAAATGTTTATGCTTTATTGTTACCATAAAAAATCATCCATAAGAAATCAGTTAAAAGAGATACATTAACTTCGAAAGTAGTTTCAAAAGCATAAACGAAGAAATAAAGGCAAACCAATAAAAAAACAGGGTATTAAAATTGTATGACTAAAGGCTCGTTCCCACCGAGGCGAGAGACGTGAAGATGCAAGAGGCAAGCGACCAAATTTTTTCGACCCCTTCACAGCGAAACGTCAGAAATAGCATTACGCCTAGTGAAAAACCGCTTCGAGTTGAAAGTTGGGCAACTCCAAACGGCGGACTGCAAATCGGTTTCAGGCGACCGCGGTGAGGTCAAATTTTGGTCGCTTGCATCTTGTCGCCTTGGTGAGCACGAGCCTTTAATTAAGACCGACTACTTAAGTATTGATTTTACTTCATCAGAATAAAGTAAATGAGTGCATAATTTGGTGCATTATGAATGTTCAGATATTAAATTATGAAATTGATTGGCTTTTTTTAATTAATCTTTCAATGGCTTGTTTAACAATAATTTAAGAAATTTGGATTCGCCTTTTTTTACGCACCATTTGAATGTAACCTGCTTATTGAATTCAAATTTTAATATTCCGCCAAATGATTTGCATTGATTTTTAATGATCACTACGAATATTGCTTGAAAAAAATTCTAAGAAATGAAACATTTTGAATAAAATTTTTATTTCGAATGGCAGGTTTACAGAGGACAGCAGATATAAAACAACACAAAGAACAAGATAGAAACAAATGGCATCAGCTAATTCATCCACTTAAGTCTGGCAATCCTATAACGATAAAGAAACAGGAGGCAGTGCAGAATAAGAAGCAAGGTGAGAATTTTGTAAAATAAATCTTCAGTGTGCTATTTGATTAGGATAATTTACTCTGAATTACCGCTTAAATGAGTATATGACTAATTTGTTTAAAGGGAATTATTGTGATAATTTTAATATTAATTTTTTAAAGAGAAATTAAATAATAAAGATTAAAAGTTACGTTGTTCAATATCCAATTCCTACTCTGAGCAAAATAACGTAACATTTCTTATTATATAATTAAATAATTATATTAAAATAAATATAATCTGTTAACAACTTTTCTTTTTTTAATATTGCTTTCAATTTTTTTTTCTTTTTAAATTCCATGAATGTCGCAATGTTATTTAAACTCCATCATTTATTTTGGAGAATAAAAATATTCTACATTGTGGACTTTAACTTTTTTTTCAAATTTTCGAAAATTTTCCATCGTAAAAAAAACACCTTTCATTTTTTTAAAGTTACATCTTAGAAAAAACGAACTACATGGACTCAATATATTACTCAAGGAACGAATGCAATCAATTTTATAAACGAATTATATTACTGAAAATATTGCAAAATATTACTTCTTAAAAAATATTACTTTCAATTGCACTTTAAAATTTTCAGTATTGTCAGGAGTATTCATTTTAAATAACTGTCAAACCACCAATCTTAAAGGAACCCTCTATCTTCAAAAGAAACTTAAGGTTTGGTTTGCCGCTCTATGGTCATCTTGTGCACAATTTAGGCTAAACAGACCAGGACCTACAGTTTAACGTGGATTCCGAACCACTCACAAACATCCATGCCCCCGCCAGGATTCGAACCTGAAGCCTGGGATATTGGCCAGAAACGTAAGGAGAAAAATTATTTTCTTTCATAAGAAAGAGTTTCTATTCACCATTTTGAATAACCATTTGAAGTTGTTCCTGCTCTAAATATTATATTAATTTAAATCTACCAATTATTTTATTTTACAAGTTTTATTGACCAGGAAAGTGTTTAAAAAATTAAAAATTATTAAAATATGCATATATTTTATTTTTAACTGTAAATTACATTTTTACTGGAATGCACTTTTATTTTATTTCTGAGTAACCTATTTGTTTTTATCTTAAAAAAGATACATTAAAATCTATTTAAAAACAGCATAGGAAATTTTTTTTCATTAATTTGAAAATGTAACGCCAAATTTAAATAATTTTTTTTCTAAAACGTTTTCTTTATTTTGCACAATTTAATATTTTTATGAAAACAGCTTTATATCGTATAGACATAATCAAAAAAATCATTTGCACCCATCAATATTTTAAAATTATATAGTTATTTAAAAGGAACAAAATTCCATGTTGGGAAAAGTGCAAAAGAATACGAAACTTTCCAAAAGCAAAATTTTATTTAAATCATCCCATAAGTAATGCTGCTCCCTTTTAAAGAAAATTTACATTTTTATTTATAATATTGTTCATTAAAAAAATGGGCCCGGCCGGGATTTGAACCCGGGACCTCTCGCACCCAAAGCGAGAATCATACCCCTAGACCACCGAGCCACATTTCATACTTCAATTGCTTTTTTAAAACTACTTTTACCATGAAAAATGATGTTTATTTACTGAAAAGCCAGGTGCTACAAAGATATATCGATTATACGCTCTTCACATCTCCGTGATGTTTAAGCTAGTACAAACTCACAGGTAGTATTGAAAAAACTTGTTAACCTACGATAGGAATTTATTTCATAAGAAACTAGCTGTTTACCTGACATTGGCCGGATATTTATTTTTTCGACATTTTGTCAGACAAGGGAATGACAATTGGGGAAAATGAATATAGTGTTAACCTAAAGTAATTTTATTTAAAGACATTTAAAAACATATGAAATGTATACAAATTATAAAACACAATACTAATACAGTTATAATTTGCATCCAAATTCTACCAAAATTTGCAGGGCTGCTTATAAAACAAAACCTAGATCAACTGAAAAAAACTTCGAAATTGGATTAATATTTGTTAATAAATTACTCAATTAGGTTTTAAGTCAATTTGGCGACTTTTCTTAGTGGACGAATTTTTCATGGTTGACATTATTTTTTACGCTGTTGTACATAAACATACTAAACACAATAAAGCATAATAAATTCTGAATTGCAAACACCCAAAATTTTGTTTAATAAATAAGAAAAAATTTGCACTGCCATTTTAATAACAAAAATGTCCAGGCTTTATTTAGACTTCTGTAACCCTAAAGGGCTCTGGCGCTCGGTACCACAGGTTTCGGGTTCGAGTCCCGGCGGTGCCAGGGATGTTTGTAGTGGTTCGGAATCCACTTTAAACTGTAGGTCCCGGTCTCTTTAGCCTAACGTGTGCACAAGATGACCGTAGAGTGACAAACCAAACCAAGCCAAGTATCCCTAAAGGAGTCACCAATGTAGCAAACCAAAGTTATTGCAACCAATTACATTTGTTTGCAGCAGTTCAAGTCAAGAAATTCCCATTCTTTTCTCTCCATATGCCCTAAATTTAATAGCCATAAAGGTAAATTTAGGAATGGGATTTAATTTAGGTGAGAAATGAAGTATTTATAGGGGAGAACGTTTAAAACGAAAAAGAGAACGTTAAAATAAAATAACAAAATGAGAGAAAAATATTTATAAATATAGTCAGATTTCAAAAATGTTTGATAAAAACATATTTAGTATCATTATATAGTTATGATGAATTATTCATATGCAGAATAATTCCTAAGTATTAAAAATCAAATGTTATAAGCATTGAAGTTAACATTAAATCCTAATTTTTTATCCTAATTAGCCTAAAGCGTGCACAAAATGACAGTACAGCGACAAACCAAACCTAAACTGATCAAAATGGACAAATTATTCTGAATAAAAAATCATAAAGAAACCTAAGATATATTTACCTGTGTTATAGTTCAACAAAGACAGGAAAAGAAAAAATACTATACAATACACGCTGAAATCAAAAGCAGAAATAAATCACCAATGAACCAACCATCACTGAAAGTGAGAATTCAATATTTCATTACGAAATTCACGAATTTTTGATACCTATTATTTTTCGAATTTCTGGATGTACTAATTTGATAGATGCACCTTGTATCAATTACAAAGCTAGCAATAAAAAAAAAAATCCTGATTATTCTCGAATCTAAATAAAAAAGTGATTTAAAAAGTATTAAATAGTTTATGATTGAAAATTTATAATGTATTAATATTGAATTCAGTGACTTTATTATTTAAATTAATTCTACTATTTGAATAGACAGCATATTCTTGTAAAAATAAAACATCTTCTATACTTACAATTCTCTGACAAGAATGTAAAAAAAACAGATATTATGATCATATCTTTCTCTAAAATTGTATTAAAAATACTTTTTTTTTATACTTATATTAAAAATCTAACAATATGATTTTAATAAAGAAAGGAAAAAAAAATTCATGTTGGGTTCGGCCGGGATTTGAACCCGGGACCTCTCGCACCCTAAGCGAGAATCATACCCCTAGACCACCGAACCACATTCATTCTTTCTTCTTTTATAAATAACATCTATTTCTATATCAATACCAGCATGTTTTTATGAACGTCACGAGACTTTTTATTTCCTTCTTTAAACCATTGCGCGGTGAAAACTTATTTATAACTTTTCGTTGCTTATCAATTGATAGTACTAAATTAACTGAAAAAGGGATATTTTATTAAAAAAGGGTTTTATAAAAACAAAGCAGAAATAAAATAAATAAAAATAAAAACTATGTCACAATACTGGATACAATTAATTGTGAAAACTGTAAATTACTGTTTAACTGTGAAATAGATAAGGAAATAAAAAGTCATTTATTTCAGTTACATCAGTAAAATACTAAATTATAAAAAAACAATTGTATTTGTTTCAAATTTTTCATGAATTAATTTAACAATATTTTAGCAATTTTAGGCATAGCTCCTTAACAGTTATCATGTGAGTGTGACATTTACTTTAGAATAAACTATGACATACATCACCTTTTTACCATACGTCACCATTTTTTACATCACCTTTTAGCCTTTATTAGGAACAAAATGATTTTTGTACCAAAAATATTATTTCCAACATATTAAAGGAGGTTAAACAAAACCGAGATGTTAAAAATATTGTTTGATTTCATGTTAAAGACGATCGAGCAGTCAGACTTGGAACTGAAGTGACCTAAACTCCACTGCGATGTTAACCAGGTCCATTAAGCGCAATGTTAGAATTAACATTCCTGCAAAAAATTTCTTTTGGTCTATACTTTATGACGTAAGAGATATTTTTTTATAGTTCATAAGTATCAGTGTTGTTAAGAATAAAAAAACATATTTTCCAATCATATTCATTTCGAAATATGTGATTATTATTAGATACAGATCACCACACTATCAAAATTCTGCAGTGTACATATTGAAATATAGCTTACAAATAATTCTTTAACTTGTAACTTACAAATAACTTTTCACTAATAATCATTGTCATCAAATGTGTAAATAATGCCGAGTAACCAAAATGCGAATCACTGTCTTCAAATATTCTCAATCAAGTGCACAAATATTAGTGTTTTATATATTAGTTTTAGTTTAATGCAACAACTCGTTTACACTGCAACTTTAATTCATGCAAATAATAATACCGACGTTCTGAGAAGGGGTTCGTGGCCTTCACTTTACTGACAAAGAAATCTGTGATACATAAAAAAATTCCTTAAAAAATGTTTTCCATAAAAAATCTTTTAAAAAAGAAATAAAATCCCATTTAAGAAGAGTATTTATAATCAATATTGCATCTTTTTAACATAAAAATTTATTGCATCTATTAAAAAAAAAGTTCATCGGGCCCGGCCGGGATTTGAACCCGGGACCTCTCGCACCCAAAGCGAGAATCATACCCCTAGACCACCGAGCCACATGAAATACATAAAACTCGTATTTTAAGTACATTTTTATCACACTACACAATGCTGTATTTGTTCAAAACCCAGGTGTTATAAACACCAATCGAAGTGAGCTTATTTACTGAAAAGATATATAAAAAAAAAATGCTACCATATTCATCTTTCTAAGCTTATACAGTAGATATTTTATCAATAAATCTAACCTTAAACCTAATAAATCTAATTCAAAGATATTTTATTATATTGGATCTTTACAAAAAAATTTCCATTAAGTTAGAGATTCTCAAACGTCTGTCGTGTTATCTATTAGTTAAACAATAAGACTATCTTCAAATCTAGTGCTTGGTTAGACAGCGTATAAGATAAAATTATTAGCAGCGTATAAGATAAAATTATTAGCAGCGTATAAGATAAAGAAATACTTGTCTTTAATATCCCTATTGTGCATGTAATTAAAAAAATTGAAAGATTTTCTAGTCATAAATTCTTCGCAGATTCGGATTTTTTTTGTATAATCCAAGAATTAGAATTCTTCGATTATAATGATCCAAATAGATTCACAGTTATATAGTGAAGCACCAGGTTTACAAATTTACTTCTAGAAATGTGACCACAAGTTTCGGGTTCGAGTCCCGGTAATGCCATGGATGTTTGTAGTGGTTCGGAATCCACTTTAAACTGCAGGTCCCGGTCTGTTTAGCCCTCGTGTGCTCAAGATGAACGTAGAGCGGCAAACCAAACCCAGAAATTTGAGTAGGATACATTAAAAAGATTCGAAAAAACAGGATAATACTGAGCAGGAGTACTTTCCAGAAGGGATAGATGGCGTTGCACGAGCGCGGGATTCCCAGTCATTATCGCAGAAACTCTTTATTTCTACACTCACAAAGCTGTGGAGAATATGCAATTAACGCATATCAGTGAAGGCTCTAGGTGGTAGGAGGTTTGGTTTGTCGCTCGGTCATTTTGTGCACACTTAATTCTAATCAGACAAAGAGTTACACAGTTTAAAGTGGTTTCCAAGTCATTAACAACCATCCAGGCCTTCTGAAGCCTGTGGTACCAACGGCCAGAGAGCTAGCCAATTAGTCATTGGGCAGCTAGTAATGGCGAAAACAAGAGCTGAAATATATATATGAAATAGTAAGCGCGATGGATATATAAATAGATAGATTAAACAGATAAACGAATAGTAAAATCTAATACGACTTCTGGGCATTCCAATATTTTGAGATGCACCGCAGACTTCAATTACCAAGCTTATTGAGATTCAACACGCTTTTTCACCCGAAGTAAAGTCTCATTTAAAACAGTGCTTTATTTATGCAACAACGTCCGGTTGTGATAGTGATTCAGTTTCTTGGTTACAAGTATCGTGAAAGTGGAAAGTGTTTTCCAGAGGTAAGTGGGTATTATTAGTTATACACCTCACATTCTAAATTTACTCAATTCTTGGATAATAGTATATATTTTTTAATTTGTTCTCTATTAATAGGAATGTGGGATGAATACAATTATTGCAATGAAGGCACCTGTTAATTAATTAAATTTTCCAGCTACATTTTTTGTAATAATAGATTCGGGTTCAATTTATTTCAACCGAATTTTTTAATTAAAAAGAGTATTCGCTATTTCATTTGTTGAAATAGCGAATATTCTTTTGTTTCTTAAAGCGAAGGCCCACGTGTCGCGTTATAGCAACGCGATACGTGGGCCTTCTGCAGATTTAGATTTCACAATGGCACCGAGAATCGAAAGAATTTGGGAATCGCCTCTTTAAATTAAAAAAGCTGAAAAGCACGTGCAAAATGTCAGAAAAACATTGGATATTTGTGATTAATAAATTAATAGTTTGATTAACTCGAAAAGCGTGTTTTTTTAGTTTTTTTAAACTATAATATTTAAATGA
Source organism: Caerostris darwini (assembly GCA_021605075.1). Classification (NCBI taxonomy): domain Eukaryota; kingdom Metazoa; phylum Arthropoda; class Arachnida; order Araneae; family Araneidae; genus Caerostris; species Caerostris darwini. Next base: position 630,565 of record BPLQ01015536.1, read on the forward strand.
GGCCACGGTACGGAGGACTGGTTCTTACAATAATTTCATTGTGAGTAAAACAAAGGCTAAATGCGAATATGTCGAGCCAGCCAGGATTCGAACAGGAAATCTCCTAATCAGGCGCGTTATCCGTTGTGCCGCTGTCCCACGTAGGTTTGAATATCTGAAAGATGCCTGTAAATGTTTCTTTGCAGCTTATATAGTGTGTATGAGAAGAAGCAGATCTCCAGGGAAACATACAAACATGCAGGTGAAACTAATAAAAGCGTATTTAAAATGATCGCCGATCAAGATGACTTTTCAAAGGCTGTGTGCTTTAATCACCAATTCTGGCGATCCTAATCATGATGAGATAATAAACTTATGAAAATATTTTAGTGTCGTCGGTCCTTGATGTCTACAACGTTTAAATTAAATCTGATCGCTTAAAGCAGGGCAAAATCGAGCCCAAAGAGTCAGTTACATACATACATACAAACAAACAAACAAACAAACAAACAAACAAACAAACAAACAAACAAACAAACAAACAAACAAACAAACAAACAAACAAACAAACAAACAAACAAACAAACAAACAAACAAACAAACAAACAAACAAACAAACAAACAAACAAACAAACAAACAAACAAACAAACAAACAAACAAACAAACAAACAAACAAACAAACAAACATACATACATACATACATACATACATACATACATACATACATACATACATACATACATACATACATACATACATACATACATACATACATACATACATACATACATACATACATACATACATACATACATACATACATACATACATAGAGGTGAAACTAATAAAAGCGTATTAATAATAAAAATGCTTCATAATATCACAATTAGATTTTTGATTACATTATTTTTTTTCTTTATAAAAATAAAAAAGACAGGGCCCGGCCGGGATTTGAACCCGGGACCTCTCGCACCCAAAGCGAGAATCATACCCCTAGACCACCGAGCCACATTTAACCATCTTAGTGCATCTTTCAATTCCAGTTTGATCCCAATAAACTCGGTAGTACAGAGTATTTACTCAGAATACAGGTGTTAAAAAATGTTTCGATTACTTACTGGATCTCTGGGGTAGATATAAATGTTTATACAGGTCCAGTGAACCAATTTTCATACAATTTTTTTCTATTAAAAGTAAAATTTATTTAGTATGAAAATAAGACAATTTTTTTTTTCCATTTTAAGCAAATTTTGGTTTTGTTCGTGGTGGTAAAAATCAATATTTTACTTATCATTCACTCAAAAAAAAAATATATATTTCGTAGCATAAAGAGGAGAAGAACTCTATTTCATCCCTTTTACAATATATGATAGGATTGTTATTTTTGAATATCATTTATATCATTTTAGAGTGGTTAGTTTTGAGTATCATTTATATCATTTTAGAGTTTAAGGTTAAGCGGTTTATCATTTGTTTTTTAACTTAACAATTCCTAAACTCATATTGCTCAGTTAAATGTACGTATCTGGATAAAACTCATTCAACATTTACATACAAGATACGCTTTTTGAATCACTCTCGGAGAATGAATGTCCAAGTTGTCATAACATATTGTCTTGTCATCAATTGTTATTGCACCATGCAGTAGAGCAATCTTCTCAAGTTAAAACTACTGATTTAGCACACTAATCAGTCGTTTCGTAAGCAATTTCGTGTAACAGTCTTGTTTCATAAGCAATTTTTAGCCAGCAAAAAATTTGTTTGACTTCTAAAATACATACTTATCTAAAAGATGTTCAGAATGAATCTGAATCCCATGAAAGCACAACAAGTTAAATGGTTTTAATAGAGATTTTCGATCATTTTTTAAGTGCTGCTGACGTTAAATTTTAAATATGATTTCTTATTGATTAACGTTTATTTAAATTAGTATGCTAAATCAGTAGTTTCAACTTGAGATGTTTGTGCCATTGCATGGCGCATGGGTGCAGCTAGTACAAAGTTCAACGAGTCAAATCTGCATTGCAAAAACTTTATCAAACAAACATAAGGTTTCATTTCATTGGAAATTATAATAAATTTGGTTGACGAATGCTCGATAATTTGTAAACTATGGGAGCACTTTTTTGTGTTTCGAAAATTGGCGATAAAAAAAAGTAGTGGTAGCTAGTGGGTAGGAGTACTCACTCAGTGCTTTCAGAAATGAGAAGATAAAATTGAGCAAAGTATATAAGCGTTTCGAACAGACAGTCAGATTGCAAATGGAATTTTCCGAGTTTCCTTCCAAATGATACGTATATGCGGGACAATTGTCTCTATAAGTCCTTCTGGAATGCAATGTCCTTCCCTCATCGCCCATCCCTGTTCGTGTGAGTCGCACGGAGTGAATACGGTGGTTGTAGAATGATATGGGTTTCATTTTTGGCGAAAAAGTCACGACGAATCAATGTAGTGTGAGCTTTAATGCTGCAAATTATCATCAATGTTGTGTAATAGTTGTTACCTAAATTATACACCACAAGAATGATGGATTCGGTATTATCCAAGGTGCACTATAACATTAACATTTTATCAGCACAATTTTGAACAAACCCTTGCAAGGCTCACATATGGAAGATCCCTGAGCACAGTAGTATAAGTACTATATAGAGAGTAATTAGTTTTTTAAAAATATTTTTGTTTTTTATCCCCAATTTTTTCCTGATGACTGAATTGCTGACAAAGTTAATTCAATAAACTCCAATCATACGAAAATTCAATCATTTCTTTTTTCTTTGTTTAAAAAATGAGTACTTTAAGAAGCAAAGAAAATTTTCAGTATTACTTCAATAAAGTTTATTTATAAAACATCATTTAACAATTTTTCAAATATTAGTACAAATTTTCTACTTTGAAACATAAAAATCATTTATTATGAAATTGCTATTTTAATTGTGATATCATCTAATTTTTTTTTCGAGTTCATTTGTGTTTAAGGTTCATTCCTGATACTTCTAGCGTACGATTAGATTTTTTTTGACTACGAAAGGGTTAAATTTCCCAATTAATTTTAAATTACAAATTATTACTCCTCAAAAATATTACTTTCCATTGCATTTTAAAATTTTTGAAAAAAAGTCATTGCATATGAAAGTTGGAGTTATTCATCTTAAATAAAGGTCAAACCATTCATCTTAAAAGAATCATCTATTTTCAAAAGAGCCTTGGGAAGAAAAATTATGTTCTTTCATAAAAAAAGAGTTTTATTCAGCATTTTGAATTACCTTTTGAAGTTATTTCTGTTGTAAATATTAACTTAAATTTACGAATTACTTTATTTTACAAGTTTTATTGATCTGGAAAGTGTTTAAGAAATTAAAAACAATTAAATTATATATGTTTCTTATTTTTAACTGTAAATTACATTATTACTGGATTGTGTATTTCTTTTATTTCTGAGTAACCTATCTCAGCTTTTATCCTAAAAAGTTGCAATGATATCTATTTAAAAAAAGGATAGGAAATTCCTTTCATTAATCTGAAAATGTAAATGAAATTTATTTAACTTTTAATTATTTTAAACTCTCTTTTACTCCAGTCTATACATATATTTTCTCCTGAGCTATGACTCATTTAAATTATCTCCTTAGTAACTAACATTAAAATTCTGATACTTTAAAACAATCTTTTATGCAAACACCGTTATGTAATTTTATTAATTCTAATTAAGTAATAGGAGGTACGGGGAACTTCAGCTCCCCAGGCACTCCTTAAAGAGAGCAACCTTTGCCTTTGTAAATGAAATTTAAATCATTCTTTCTAAAACTTTTTCTTTATTTTGCAGATTTTATTATTTTATAAAAACAGTTTTATATCGTATAAAAAAAAACCTAAAAAAATTAATATAACCTAGATTTATTACCTAAAAAAAATCATTACCACCCGTCAATATTTTCAAATTATACAGTTATTTAAAAAGAATAAAATTCAATGCTCTGAAAAGTGTAAAGGAATACGAAACTTTCCAAAAGCAAAATTTTATTCCATTATTTAAAATATCAATGCTGCACCCTTTTAAAGAAAATTCACATTTACACTCATATTTTTATCAATAACATCATTAAAAAAAATTGGGCCCGGCCGGGATTTGAACCCGGGACCTCTCGCACCCAAAGCGAGAATCATACCCCTAGACCACCGAGCCACATGAAACCAACTAAATAGTGTGTTCAAAAACATTTTTGCCGTAAAACTGTATATTTGCTCAAAAGTCAGGTGTTAAGAAGAAAACACGTCGATTATTTATTGAATCTTCAGTGAAAAGAAGTATATAAAAATGTTACTGCACTCGGTGCACTTCTCTTTTCATTTATTTCAAAGATTTGATCTATAAATCACGCCACAAGACTGAGTGTATGAAGTCAGTAATTTTCAATAGCATATATGCTATATGCCAGTGATTCCAAATTCCAAATCATTATTTCCATTTTCAATTCAATCTGTAAAGACATGGCATCTTGTGGAGATTGTCTAAAAACGTTTTGATTAATAATAGTTTGTGAAGCTTGTACAAGTGGTTATTAATCAAGTATTCACGATAATTATACTTTTCTGAACTTTGCTTTAGTAAATAAATAGCTGTCATTTTTATGCAATTTTTTTTGTATTTAATATTGCTAGGCAAAAAGTTACTTAGAAAAATAGAACTATCAAGAACTAAGAACCAAATGGAGACCAAAGTCGCTGTCTAATGAGCGGTCCTGCTTCCCAATATCTCGACTAATCTGTGAGTCCACGAAGAGCCCCACATCGCGCAGCAGATGGTCCCTGTCCATTACTTCTCCAGAGTCACAAAGGGAGCAAATAGAATCTGTTGAAATGCCTATACGGTGTAGATGAGAAGCAAGGCTATCGTGTTCCATAGACAGGCGAAAGGCCTCCACTACATTGCGTATTGGTTTATCGGGAATAAGAGAAGGGTTTACCCTCCTCCAATTTTTTCTGTAAGAGTCTGAAGATCCCGCAAGAAATTAGATGTGAATAAATGTTTTAATAACAGTCTAATCCTTCAATAAGGAATGGCTGCATGAGGATGTTGTAGTAAGCTGCACCTCTTTTTGCAAGGAAGTTCCGCTTGTTCATTGCCCCAAAGACCACAATGGCCAGGCACCCACTGAAGAATGATTAAAGTGAGAGTGCTCAATCCCCATTAAAGTGAGAACTCTCAACAATTCTTGACATTGCAAAATCTCAGGTGTCAATGGGTATTCAACAGAGCTAATTGACTGGATTGCTGCTTGAGATTCTGCAAGAAAGACTGCCCTTTCAAATTCATGCGAACTTTAAATTGGTACTTATATCAATTCCCTATTGTTGTGATTAAATAAATGGATGTTTCTGAAGATTTTTCATCTTAAACGTTCTTTAAAAATGTTGATTTCTTCAAAATATATGTTTTTGCAAAATTCCAGTAATTAAATAGCCGAAAATAAAGAAGACACACCATAAAATAATGGCAAGAAGGTAGATATCAAAATTTAATTTGCTTGAAAATTTGAGAGAAAATGATTCCATGTATGTTTTAAAAACTATTTAGAAAGTAATCATCTCATGTTTAAAAATCTCTGTCTATTTTAAGAGAAAACTTTAAATTACGCCGTATACGAACTTTAATTTATCTTGACATTTCTCTTTTTTTTTAGTGTGCAGAAAAAAATAATGTTAAACCGCTGTTTCATGTACTAACATAATCATAAATAACAAATCGTACGATTTATTAAAAATATAGTAATAGAAGTTGGACTTGTAATTTAATAATAGTTAATTAAATCATGATGCGAATGTTAGTAACTGCATTGAAAAATGGAACATTTACCAGCTTGTATAACCATGGAAATATGCAATATTCAATAATCTCCCTGAAGCTAAATATTTTTTGTTTGATTTGTCTCTCTACGGTCATTTTTTGCACATCAGGGCAAATTAGATCGGGTGCTACATGTTAAGGCGGATCCGAACCACTCACAAACATCCATGCCACCGCCAGGATTCGAAATCTAAAGTATCAAAGCACAGAGCGCTAGACATTTGACCATCAGTCCATCCTTCCTGAATCAGATATTTGTCATGATATGATAAAAACTTAAAAGTTAAAAATGAAAATCAAACTGGAGAACTTTTTATGAACACCACCATTATTTATCATTAATACCAATAACTAACATCATCTCTTAAAAGAGTTAATGACCCAAACAAAATTAAATGTCCGCCACATTTCAAGAATATTAGTTTATTTTTTCTGTCTTTCTAATTAGGGATGGCACCTGTGGCACGAAGTCTCTTATCCCCATTTGCAAGCAAATGTAGAAAAATAGACCTGAAGCGATATAAGAATCAGATAGAGAAAATAAACCAGCGCGGGAAGAAAGTGACAAATTCGCGAATGGGACAAGACTTTGTATCAAGTTATTGAGACGGAATGTTACAGAAGGAACTATTTTAACTGGTCTTTAAGAAGAACTGGTCTTAAGGTCATAAGAAGTCTTCTTTCCGAGGATACCCCTTGATGACATCCGATAATCCATTAAGCCGTTCCGATAAATTATCAGTTAATAGTTAGAAATAAATTAGCAAACGAATTAACAAGTGAATTGAAATATTATTTTATTTATATTTGCTGGTTTCAAATCTCTCAAATTTATCTGTTCAATTGAAATAAATGTAGTACATTAATGAAATCATTAAGGGGGAAAATATCTTAATTTCTTGAAAATTAAAGTAAAAAAAGACAGATTTATTTACTTTTTGTTTTCTGAAAAAGTATATATATTTTTTAAATTCAATATTAATATTGACTAAAACTAAACAAAACATATAATAATTACCAGTTACTATTTTTTAGTACAAATCTTATCTTAATGTTAAAAAGTTACATATTGGGTTCGGCCGGGATTTGAACCCGGGACCTCTCGCACCCTAAGCGAGAATCATACCCCTAGACCAGGGGTCGGCAACCTGTGGCTCGCGAGCCACATGTGGCTCTTTGAATGTGAAGCTGCGGCTTTTTAGTTCCCTACTCAAATATTATTTATTTTATAAAAAAAAAAAAAAAACCATTTAAGAATCGTTTTGAATCGATTAACGAGGATTAGGCACCGATTCTATCTCTCAGCCACTTGTACTCACTTTTCACCGCACCCCCTCCCCCGTAAACACGCGTCGTCACTGTCGTCAGTCCATCGGAAGCTCTCGAATGTCGCCGTCGTCGGATGTTTCTATGTAAGTTTTAATTCGTTTTCGACGCAAGACAATTTGGCGTTTTCATCAGTGCTTTGGAGTGACGTATAATTTGTTGTTTCAAGAAAAAGAGTTAGAAGCGAATTATCTTCTCAAAGTTATGTATGTACGTATATATATATATAATAATAATAATAATAATAATAAAATCAAAGTAGTATAGGTAGGTAAAGTAAACCATTCACAGATGGTGAGTATGTCAAAGATGCTTCATACGTGCATCTGAAGAACTGTTTCGTTATTTCAAAAACAAACCAGGAATCTTGAAAAAAAATCAAAGATTTGCCACTGTCCGCTAAAACAGTACAAGATAGAATAGCTAAAATGTCTTCAAATGTAACATATTTGCAGGTGGAAGATATTCAACTTTCTTCTACCTTATCACTTACTATAGATAAGTCTTGCGACATAAAAGGCACGGCACAAGTTGCAATTTTTGTCAGGTATATGTCTTCCCAAGGTCCAAAAGAAGAACTTCTAGGATTGCTACCGCTCTCGGGACAAACTAGAGGAGAAGATATAGCGAATGCCGTGCAAAAATGCCTTGAAGACAATAAGATCGATTTAAATAAAATCGTTTCATTAGCAACTGATGGAGCCAGAAGTATGACAGGAAAAAATAAAGGGGCAACAACAATTTTTCAGAGCAAAATAAACCACGAAAATCTTACTCTTCACTGCATAACGTTCTTCTCTCCAAGAAGCGCTTTGTGCCCAAACATTTCCGGCCGAAATAGTTGCTGTCATCAATTTTGTAATCAAGATTGTTAACAGCATCTTGTCAAAAGCACTCTACCATCGTCAGTTTAAAGAATTCTTAAACGAAATGGAGACTCAGTATTCCGACCTCCTTCTTCCCAATAAAGTGCGATGGCTTTCCAAAGGTAAGGTGTTGAAACGTTTTGCTTTGTGCTTGAATGAAATAAATACATTCCTAAATGAAAAACGCATTAATCACCCTGAATTAGAGAACGACAAATGATTGCAAAAAGTTTACTTTATGGTGGATATCACAGTGAAATTAAATAAGCTGAATCTAAAACTGCAAGGAAAGGGAAAGCCAGCCTATGTTTTGGTAGAAGTATTTGTTTGTTTTGAAGAAAAATTAATTCTTTTTGAAGAAGATATTCAGAGCGGTAAATTACTTCATTTTCAATTTCTAAAGCAATATCGTGATAAAACTAGTGCAACTGTTGTTGACACGAGGTACTTCAGCACAGTTATAAAAAAATTTAAAGATGAATTTGCTGACAGATTTGAGCAATTCAAAACCAACAAAACCACTCCAGCATTCATAGTAAATCCTCTCAACACAAATAGTAACGAAATCCACATTGAGCCATTTGGAATTGATACTGGATCTCTAGAAATGCAATTGATCGATTTAAAAAAAAAAAAAAAAAATTGTGTTGTAAGTAAATGTTTAATTGTTTTAATTTTTTACTTAAATAATAAGTAATTATCTAATAATGAATAAATAGAATGATATAATGAATAAATAGATATTTTTTCTTATGAATAAATAGATTAGTTTTTTTTATCAAAAAACTTTATTTATGCGAGTACTAACAGGTGGGCTAGTATTATTAAATCGGCTCTACTAGTATTAAATCCATATGATTTTTAGTTAGCCCTAACCTTCAAAAGACACGTGTATAAATTTGACAGCTGTGCATTTTTAGTGAAGCAACTTTTATTAGTTTGAAAAAATGGATAAAAAGGAATTTTGTGTGTTAATAAAGCATTGCTTTTTGTTGAAAAAAAATACTATTGAAGCCAAGGCTTGGCTTGATAAACATTATTCGGACTTTGCACCAGGAAAATCAACCGTAGAGAAGTGGTTTGCTAAATTTAAACGAGGCGAAATGAGCACCGAGGACGATGCACGCCCCAAAGAGGCTGTTACCGATGAAAACATCAAAAAAGTCCACAAAACAATTTCTGATAACCGTAAAGTGAAGTTGATTGAAATAGCTGAGACTCTAAAGATATCGAAGGAACGTGTAGGACATATCGTGAATGAATATTTGGATATGCGAAAGCTCTGTGCAAAGTGGGTGCCACGCGAGCTCACAATCGACCCAAAACAGCAACGAATGGATGATTCTAAGCAGTGTTTGGAGCTGTTCAATCGTAATAAACCAGAATTTTTGCGTCGATATGTGACAATGGATGAAACATGGCTCCATCATTTCACACCGGAGTCCAATAGACAGTCAGCCGAGTGGACTGCACGTGATGAACACTAAAAATGCTATAACTTCACTAAAAATGCTATAACTCGCATACTAATAGTGCAACAGCTTTCAAATTTATACACGTGTCTTTTGAAGGTTAGGGCTAATTAAAAATTATATGGATTTGATACTAGTAGCGCCATCTATGTTTCAGCCTATGAACTTTTCAGCCCATCTGTTATTTATTGTTGGCAAGAAAAAATTGTGTGGCTCTTTAAAAACTGAAATTTTGTAAATTGCCATTTTTGGCTCTTCCGACTCAAAAGGTTGCCGACCCCTGCCCTAGACCACCGAACCACGTCTATTTCGAGCTCTTTGATAAAGAACATCCGTTTCTGTATCAATATCGACAACTTCCATGATCAGTCATAAACTTTTTCTTTCTTATCTTTCATCAGTCAGTATTTAATGGAAACTACCTATTTATAAATTGTTATTTGTTGACAGATAGCAATGAGATCAGCTAAAACAGTTGTATCTTATTAAAAAAAATAATCTAAAAGTGAATTTTGTTTGAGATATTTGTACAGATAAAAAAAAAATGAGAGAGAAATTAAATAAAATGGAAATATAAAATTGGACTCGAATGATTTAATTGGTTAAAAATTATGATAAGTAATTTAGATTGAAAGAGAAAAGCGCATAAAATGCACTTTATTATGAGTATATATGATAAAATACTGAATTATAAAATAAACTAAAATTTTTTCATCTGTTTTTAATTTTATGAAATAATCTAATAATAATTTAATAATGTGATTTCTTCCTTTAGAATTTTCATATGATTAAATTATAACTTTATTTTTATTTTATCTACGATGATTTCTAACTATCACCATATAAGATCAAATTTGATACAAAACAAAATTTTTAAATGTTCTAATATTTTTACTATTATTATTTTGATATTATTTAATTATGACTTTCAGTATTTAGAAAACATAATGTAATTTTTTTATAAAGTTTTCGTCTTAATCTTCATTTAATTTTGATGATTTTAAAATATATGTACTCTGCTTTAAAAAATGTGATGAAATGACATTGTCCTATAAAAAGAAATAAAACATTTTTAATGTTTATAAATTTTGTGGAGAAAAATTATCGAGCAGAATAAAAGGTTTGAGATTATAAATAACTCATATTAAATAATATAAAGTTAGATAATCATAACTCAAATATAAATTAGATAATAACATATAACTCATCTTCATTAGTTTGGAAAATAAACTAAAATAATACTGTAAATTTTCTACGATATTTTTTTACAATTACTTATCTAATGGTACTAGACAGTTTTTAGCGCCATCTGGGGCAGCGAAAATTTTATGGCTATAAAATCAAAACCTTTTATTCTGCTGACCTTTCTGATAAATCTTTTATTCTGCTGAAATTTTTGGAACGAATAAAATAAAAAAAAATAAAAAATAAAAAAATAAATATAAATAAATAAATAAATAATAAATAAATAAATAAATAAATAAAATTTTAAGTATTATAATTTTTAAGTTAAGCTAGAACATATATCCATCAATTCATTTATTTACACATATAGAGTTCAATTTATCCGAGCCCATTTAACGAGTTGCTGAACGAATCTTTATAACTTCGATCGAATTATGGGCTCTTTTTACTACTCTGACCAGAAACTTTTTACTACTTGACTTCCACTCGATCCACAGGTATTATCTTTTAAGGTTATCAGTTATTATTTTATTTATTTATTTTTTCAATTTATATTTCATCTTTTATTTGGGAATTAAATTGATTGAAGTTTAAGGAACGTTTTGCTTTTTAATTTGTTTTTGAGATTTGATTTTTACCTAATTTTTTTTAAATATCATATCTTACAGCAAAATAAGATTTGAGTTAGAATTTTTAATTTATTTATAAAAAGTTTTATTACAGAAAAAATTGAATAACTTAGAAATACTACTGTATTGCCATCAACTATATTTTTTTAAAAAAAATTGCATCTTATGACATTTATTTCCAGCACTTTTAATAAAAGTGGCAACAACTTCGGTTTTTTATTAAGGTACTAAGCAATGATGGATCAAATTTTATCTCACTCTGCCACTTCTCAATAAATATTCTAAATTAACTTTTCCAAACAAAATTCTTCTCTACAAGTAAGTTCTAATACCTATCCTTACTTACTCTGCCCCAATCTGGTGTCTATGTGCAAAATCTGACAAAAAAATCTGTACAAATTATTCAAAACAAACTTCTTCGTATCATCACCGGTGCACCCTGGTTTGTCCGCAACTCTACAATCCATCAAAATTTAAATATTGATTCTATTGACAACTATATTACAAAACTTTCTAGAAACTTCTTCAATACTATTGCTACCACGAAAGCACACTCATCAATGCACAAGCTATTTTTACGCAATTCTATGGAAAATACAAGCATTCTTATTTTACTTCTGAATGGAATCGAAGCCTCAAACCACCATAATTTCCTGTTCACTTATTTATTCTACTTCAATTCAATAACTTCCAGTCTTTCTTCTAACATTATCGCTCTTCACTGATCGCAAATTTCATGTTACATTTTTTATCATCAATGTTTTCATTTTTCTTTCTTTCTTTCTTTTCTTTTTCTTTTTTTTTCCAATTCATAGGATTACTATTATCTATTCATCCTGACTTTTCTTTCCTACACCCCTCACATACCATTGAGTAGATGAACGTTTCATTGATCTCTTTATTCAACATAGTAGTATTAAGATACTCACTTTTTTTTAATAATAGATGCTCTTTAGATGTTTTCAAAATAAAATGAAAATGAGGGTGTTTTTTTTTCCAAAAACTCAGTCTAGCAATGATCATGAAACAGTCAAATAAAGTTTTAAAAATCATGGTAAAAATTTTTATTAACTATTCATTTGATTTATGGATAGTATATTTCATGTGTTGATTTCAAAAACACAAATAAAATTAGGGTATAATTAAGGATGGTATATTTCATGTGTTTATTTCAAAAACTCAAATAAAACTCGAAAATTCTTTCTAGTGTATTAAAAATCATGGTATATTTTTTTATTAACTATTCACTTGACTTATGCATAGTATATTTCATGTGTTGATTTCAAAAACACAGTTAAAATTCGGAAATTATTTCTACTGTCTTAAATCTAACAGATTCTCAAATGGTAATAATTTTTTCAGTATGTTTGTTATATTTAATATAATATAATCCCCTATTTTCTTTCAACAAAACAATTTAACAGTTTTCTGTGAAATGAAAAATTCAATTAATTCTCCATATGTGAGTTTTTACATTTATTCAGCTCATTTCTGGGAATAATTCATTGCTATATTTAGCTACCTGACAAGAACCCAGCAATCAATAACATCATTTGGGCAACCTGCAACCCTGCAACCCAGCAATCTGCAACTCCCAATTCCTCTACAAGCAATCTCTCCACCCCCGATTTCGACATCATTTGCATTTCGATTGCGGAAATGTCGGAATGCGAATCAACAAATGGTTGGCCGTTTTCAGCTGAAGAAGAAGAAACCACTCCCGTGCAACGGGCCATTGGTCCGAGATGGATTTCATGGCTGTTCCCGATTGGGTGACGGAATGCTGGCGGCCCCGCCTCCTTCTCAGCATCCCTCTGGAATCTGAGCTCCGAGGATGCGGAGGAGAAAGATGCAGGAAGCGCAGGAAGAGGCTTGCGGTGATTTCAAGTGGGGATCCGAGCACGTGGATGCCAATGAAGGTAGGGATGCGGTCACAGTTAAGTGATTGTTCAGTCAAAATTTTAAAATTTTTATATAGTTTTAAGACATTAAAGGGATTGGATAATACATATTTGATAAAAAAAATCTTTAACTTTAAGAAAAAATTTATTTGCTGATAAAAATATTCAATTTATTTCCAGAAACAAATGTTATTTATTTTGGACGAATTTTAAGTTTCAATGTTATTAATAATTTATATATTTATGTTTTATCAACGGTATCAGATTTAAAATTGTTTTTTTTTTTTTTTCTTAGTTTATATTTTGTTTTTATACAGATTCAAAATTTTTCATCTGCTTAATAAATGTTGAAATAATTTACTGAAAAATTAGACTTTCCCACAAATTTTTTTATGTCTAATTAATTTATATTTAAATTCCTTTTTTAAAAAAATGCATCTTGCATGAATTTAAATTTTTTTAAAAGACAACATACCTTAATGGATTTTTTAAAATAAATTTATCCAATAAATTTATTTAATATTAAATTGATTAAACTTTTTAAAGGTATTTGTTGAAATTTAAATTATAGGAAGCAATTAAAAAATTGTGCCTTTTTTTTCACAAAAATAACTCAAAAACTTAAACAATTATTTTGAATGAAATTTAAAATAATTAATTATTATACTATAAAGCACAATAATAAAAATAGAAAATGAAATAAAGTGAATTAAAAATTCACTTTAATAAATGAATTAAAGTGAATTTTTAGGTTTTGCAGTTACGTGCTCCGTATCCTCTTAAAAGGAATATTTTAATAAGGCAATAAAATATTTAAATGTAATAACAAAAGAAATGAACATTAAAATATTTTAATGTAATTTAAATTAATCCTTAAATATTTTCATCAAAAAAAAAAAACCTCTTTATTAATATGGGTTAAATATCTATTTGTATGTGTATGTAGTATTAATAACGACATTTAAATATAACTAAATATATTACAATTTTTAAATATTGTATGAAAAACTAAAGAAATTATATTTAAAAAATGATTGAAAATAACATTGCAATGCTTATTAAACTATTGCTCAGCTTTTACATCCTCTTTTTCTACATTGTCTTCCTCATCATCAGTTATAGTATATTGTCCTCGTCACGGATCAAATTACTCATTATTATTATTTTTATTTCTCTTTATTAATAAATTAATTTTTTATTTCTCTTTTTTATAAAGATATTTAAATGGAATTAAATGTTATTGTATGAAAAGTATAAAATTTATTTTTGGTTATTATTGCAATTAATATTGTAATCTTCCTTAAGATGTTGGTCACGTTTACTTCTCAGTATTTTCTATCACTTCATTGATAAGTCTGTTGAATTATTCTCCAAATCCGAAACATTCTTTTTTACTCTGTCTTTCCCATCATCAATTATGTTGCCCTCATCATCGCTCAAGTTAGTCTTTTTTAAATTAATCTTATATATATTTGGCAATTATTGCAATTAATATTGCACGGTGTTCTTTAAGGTATTAGCCCTATTTTCTTCTGAATATCTTCTACCATTTCATTAAAACGTCTGTAGGATTATTCTTCAGGTCAGAAAGATTTTGTTCCTACACTGTCGTTCCCATCATCAATTATGTTGCCCGCATCAACTCTCAACTTATCTTTTTTTAAATTCATTTTATATATGTATTTTATGGACTGCGATGTTATTTTCAATACAATACAATAAATAAAAACATTTTTTCGGAAAGTAAAAAATAATTTTCTTGTCTCTTAAAATATTTCATATAAAGAAATGTTGCATCTACAGCTTTCAGAGACGTATTAAGTCCTAACGAATTAAAGAATTTTTTTAACGTGTATTATGGGTAAAATAAATGGCAACTCCAGATAAACTTTCTTTATTTTGATATATCCATGCATAACAAAGCTGGTTTGTTTTAAGATAATGCTATTTCTACTGATATAATAATAATAATAATAAAACTTTCACTTATCAATCACCACGATTTAAAAATAAATAAATAAATAATAATAATAATAAACTTTAAAAAAATATTCGGAAAACATTTAACATAAGAAAAGAATTTTTCATGCTACTTTTAAGATTTATATTAGCTTAATTAGAAAATATTGAAAACTTTTTTAATTTTCATTTCCTTTTTTAATTATATTTTTTTAATTTAATAATAAACATAATTCACTTGTATATTGACACTAATTTTATGCGAATTAAATTACTTAAATAAGCATAAAAGTAATTTCGCTTTTACTTAATTGAAGAAAATCAAGAAACATGTTTGTATTTGATTTTTTTCATTCTATTTTTTTCTGATGTAATATTTTAAATCTATGTAGCTATTTAATTAATGTTATTTTTAATTCACGTATGTAATTGCAATATTTTAAGTGAAGTTTCAAGTCATTAAATAATGACCATTTTCAAATCAGCAAGTTATATTTTTATACTTTTATTTATCAGTTGTTATTGTATTATTTCATACGAATGCATATTTTTTGAGCATTTTAATTTCGTTTGTTTCTCATTTTGGCACTATTCTCATTGAGAACTAAATCAGGTTTCATGTAAAAAAAATTTAATTGTTGTCGAAGGAAAAACAAAAATTGTCTTTATATTTAAGAGAATAAAAATATTTTTATCTATTTATTTTTTTTTTCTTTCTTTGAAATAACTTTTCAATTTCATTCTCGTAACATAGTGTTTTAAATACATAAATATTTTATATCGGATAAAACGTCTTTAAGAAAATCTTTTACGTTTAAAACTTTCAAAATTATAAAATAACCAAACATATTTATCATTTGTTTATTTTTATTATTATTACGTTACTATTACCAAAACTTCTTTTCTTTTAGCGAACAAACAAAATAATAGAATCTCATTATAATTAGAAGTAATTTAAATACTCATACCCATGATTAATTATGAGTATCTATTGAAAGTAATTTACATTATTTTTATATAACTGCTAGTATTGGCCTATTCCTTCAGAACATGAGAGAGTTCTCAATTATTTCTGAAAGATTAATTTATAACTTACATAAAACACACAGATTGTGTCTAAAGAAAGCATATTCAAAGATAATAAAATAACTTCATCTGCCATATATAATATTCAAATGTTTAATTGCTAATTTGTTATTTTTTAGCAAGCGAAATGTTTAAAAAGAATTCAAAATTGTTTGATTAAAACTCATAAAATAAAGAAATTGTAATTAATTTTTGAGAGATTAAAAGCTTTTTTTTTTTTCCGAAAATGGTTTCAAGAAGAAAAAAGGATTACAAAAGTATATAAAACTTTCTCAAGTGATCATAAAGAAATACAGTTGTTGACACAGGTTTATATTTTACTGATACAGATCAAACGCTGGGCAGAGGTTCGGTGGTCTAGGGGTATGATTCTCGCTTAGGGTGCGAGAGGTCCCGGGTTCAAATCCCGGCCGAACCCAACGTCATTTTTTTTCCTTGGTGTAGTACAACATAGATTAATAATTATTATTTGATTTTTAATTGAATACTAATTCAGTACTTTGAGTTTTTATGGTTCACATCAAAGAGAAGTTCTCCCTACCAAAAGAATAGAAAATTGGGACAAACATCTCCCGTGCTATTAATGCTAGAGTCGGCGTTGAATCGCAACATTGACTTCTTTTCCTTATGAGTATTTATTTACAAAATAAAACCTTTTTTATAACGATTTCTCTAGGGGCGTGAATGGCCGAGTGGCTAGCGCTCTGCCGCTCAGTACCATAGGTTTCGGATTCGAGTCCCGGCGATGCCATGGTTGTTTGTAGCGGTTCGGAATCCACTTTAAAAAGTAGGTCCCGGTCTAATAGGATCGTAGAGCGTTGCGGGGGCATTGTTACTCCGCGTCCGTGGCTTATCTTCAAGTTACACGCGCCCCCTGGGTAATGCAAAGTGAGTACGTCTGTGCAGCAGTTGCCTTAAGGCATCCAAGATGTCTGTGTTTGCCAGCTGCATTAGAAAGAAGAAAAAAAAAACCGATTCTCTTAGAAATGCTAGAATTCTTCTTCTGAAGTCATACATTTATTAAGCTTTGTGCTTACAAAAAATACTTGATAAATAGTTTAACTGCATGATAAATTTTGCATGAAATACAATAAAACATTCATCTAAATGAATATTTTATTTTTGAATCGTTTTTAGGCGAATATATTACACAAGAAAATTTAGTAATAGAATAATATAACTGCTAAATTTTTAGTAAAATTAAATTTACATTTATTTACAACTAAAAAATAATGAATCATTTCTTTTAAAAATCGTCGCATGATAGCAGACATTTTTGTTCCTTCGCGCCAACAGCATATTGGCCAACAGTAAAAATTGTTCGCAAAAATTGCCAAGCTATTATCATTGCATATGTTAAACTACACAAACCATAAATGAATGCCTAAAACTAATTCTAAATGAGTGCAGTATATTCCACAGCGCAATATAAGCTAATTTTCCCTCTATTATGCAAAAAAAAAAAAAAAAGAAAAAGCGAACAGTCCCATAGGAATTAATGGCAGAACGACATTGAAAGTGAATCAGTCATCACGTCGGTGCTGACAGTGGACAGTGGCGATCGTGAAAGTCACGTGAGGTATATGATTACGTGAGGATTATGTTTACTTCAAACTGGCAACATCCATAAGCAATGTATTTTATTTACGGTTCACATTTGTCAAGTTATTTGTATACTAGGTTGCAATTAGGAAAAACGAAAAATAAATACATAAATAAAACACAAAAATAACAACTGCATTACCAACGAATTTGTTCCCCACTAATTCTCTACCTTTTTCAATTCCTACTATTAGTTCTCACTCTTCCTATATATATTTATATATCTTATTCAAATTTTCAGTCGTTCATAAAATACTTTTTATTCATCCACTCAAGTTCAAATACATTTTTTTTTGAACTTGTAGTGGATGACGCTTCATGTTAATACAGTTTTTTCAAATATTAATTCAGTAATTAAATTTAATTAATTAATTTTAGTTTTATATGGGAGAAAAAATTTCTCTTATATAAGATATTAGATATTTATATTAATTGTAATTATTTAATAATAAGTAACTAAAATAAAATTTTTCTTTGTTGACCTAAGTAGGAATTGACTTTACAAATTTTTTTTATATTACTTGTTTCGGTTTTATTTCGGTATAAAGATTTTTACTGTTAGTTTTTGTAATGTGTTAAAATTTTTCTGAAACTTTAAGATCAAAAACAATCGTTTTAACATTTGAGCCCTCTTTTAATAACAGAAAATATTCTCATACTATTTCGATTTTCTATCATACTTTTGCTAATATTAATTTAACCGCTTGTATTTAATTTTTTTGAAAGTTCAACATTAAAAAAGTAACACTTAATAATTTAATAGTTTCATTTTTAAAAAAGTTTCTTTTTACATCAAAACGTAAAAGTATCCCCTCTTTATATCACTCATATCAGAAAGCAAAGAGAAAGCACAATATACCGAAAACGTAATATAATCAATGACTTTATCTAAATTAATTAAATTTTCATCATTAATTAGGAAATATAAAGCTAAATTTTAAAGCAAGACGTATCATTTTAATTAGCAAAATTATTCCCTTATTTGTTGTAAATTAATGCATACTCATGTTAACCTTAAAATTATGTAACATACATAATATCCGATTGGTAAAATTTCCAAGTTTTTAAAAAATATTTTGAAGCCTTAAAAAAAATTAAAATACTAATAATGAATAAATAAATTATGATGATGGAAACTTTAACCTTTATCCCCTCTTTTCGTGACAATTTAAAACTTTTAAATCTTTGCAGAAGTAAAGCCGGAAATAGATAAGTAAAAATTCTCGTAGGTTAACATTGAGTTTCGTGTAAACTTTTTCCAATAACAGAGCATTTTTTACAATTTTACGTCTAAAGTTTTAAAACATTAGAAAACCCTTTATTGTAGAAAAAATGCAATTCTGTAATTAAAAACTTATTTTTCTCTTATATAAACTCTGATAAAATACTTTTTACTCCTCGGATAAAAAAAAAATAAAATCTTAAAATGGAAAAAAATTCTCGTAAGTTAACATTTTGTTTTGTTTTAAATTTTTTCCTTACATTTAGTTTTGTTTTGAAAAAATAAATTTCAAACAATTACAAATATCTAGCAGATTGTTTTAATTAGGAAAGGGGGAAAAAATAACACATTGGGTTCGGCCGGGATTTGAACCCGGGACCTCTCGCACCCTAAGCGAGAATCATACCCCTAGACCACCGAACCTCTGTGCTAGGCGACATCTGTCGCAAACAAGATCTAAACCTGTATCAACAACCGTATTTCTTTATGATCACCTGAGAAAGTTTTCTATATTTTCCTTATTCTTTTTTCTCCTTCTAACTATGTCGGAAAAAAAGTGCTTTTAATCTCCCAAAAATTACTAACTTTTTGTGAGTTTTAATTAAACGATTCTGAATATATTCCTTCTTTTTAATTAACATTTCTCTAGCTAAAAAAATAAAAAATTACCAATGAAGCTAAAAGTTTATTCATTTGAATGTTATATATAGCAAATCAAGTTATTTTCTTTTCTTCGAACAATCTGGACACAATCTATGTGTCTTAACTAAACTAAAAAAATTAATCTCTCAGAAATGATTGAAAACTGTTTAAAGGAATATTTTGGGAAAGATGTGGTCAATACGAGCAGTTCTATAAAAAATAATTAAAATTACTTTCAATAGATACTCATATTTAATCATAGACATGAATATTTAAATAATCTTTAATTATAGGGAGATTCTATTAATTTGCTTATTCGTTAAAAGAAAGGACGTTTTGGTAGTAGTAATTTAGTAATAATAAAAATAAACGAATGATAAATTTGTTTGGTTATTTTATAACTTTAAGGTTTTAAATTAAAAGATTTTCTTAAAGACGTTTAATCCGATATTGTGTACAGAATTAAAACACTATGTTACAAAAACGAAATTGAAAATTAATTAATTAATAATAATAATAATAATAAATAAAATAAAAAAATATGTTTAATCTCTTGAATATAAAATCACTTTCTGTTTTCCTTTGGCAACAGTTAACTTTTTTTATCTGAAACCTGATTTATTTCTCCATGAGAATAGTGGTTTCAGGTTCGAGTCCGGGCGGTGCCAAAGATATTTTTAGTGGTTCGGAATTCACTTTAAACTGTAGGTCCAGGTCTGTTTAGCCCTCGTGTGCACAAGATGACCGTAGGGCGACAAACCATGAGAAAAGTGCCAAAATGAGAAACAAACGAAATTAAAATTTTCAGAAAATATGCATATGATTGAAATAATATAATAATAATTGATAAATATATATATCGTGCTATTTTTGAAATTTTTTAAAATGGACATTTTTTAATGACTTGAAACTCCACTTGAAATATCGCCAATGCATTTATTTAAAAAGCTACATAGATTTAAAATATTTAGTCAGAAAAAAAAAAAAAAAATAAGGAAAGAAAAAATCAAATACAAACAAGTTTCTTGATTTCCTGTAATTAAATAAAAGCGAAATTACTTTTAATACTTGTTTAAGTAATTTAATTCGCATAAAATTGGTGTCTATATGTGGAACGATGAATTATGATGCTAATCAAATTAAAGAAATATAATTAAAAACATAAAATTGAAAAAAAAATACATTTTGAATATTTTTTAATTAAGCGAATTTAAACGTTAAGAGTATCAGGAAAAATTCATATCTCCTGTTAAATTTTTTTTCAACTTTTTTTTTAAGTGTTTACAATTTTTTTTTATTATATCAATCGAGATTGTATTTTCACAAAACAAATCAGTTTTGCTGTACGTGAATATTTCAAAACAAAGAAAGTTTAATTGGAGTTTCATTTATTTCTCCCGCAATACGTAAGTAAAGAAAAAAAAATCTTTAATTCCTTAGTACTTAATATGTCTCTGAATGCTTTAGATGTAGTGATTCGGAATCCACTTTAAGCCGTAGGTCCCGGTCTCATAGAACTGTAAGAGCGTCACGGAGCCAAAGTCAGATTTCTACCTACTGGTGCTCCATCAGAACAGAAGCTGCATCCCTCTCCCCTCCTTCCATGAGGGACACGATAACAACAACAACAATGCTTTAGATGTAACATTTGTATTTTAATATGTAATCTTTTTATAATCGCTATGATTACAATAACAGCTTTTTTTAGAGTTGTGTATTTTAGTCATCAAATATTGGAGCCGAACACTTATGCTGTAGATATTTTTTACATCCAGTAGCAATTTAAAAACTTGTAACTGATTTTCATGTACAGCAGTTTGTATTATTTCTTGAAAATTATTAACAGCTTTTTAAAAAAAAAATTAATTGTTTTAAATAATGATGACAAAAAACGGGGATTTGCTTTAACTAAAAAGGTCTCAAATATAATAAAGGAACATGGCATCTAACATTAATTTATAAAGAAAACAAGCCTGAGAGCTAGGTAAAAGAATATTTACAGTAATAAAAAAAAATTAAGATGTGCAAGAACATAATTAGATGCAATTTTTTTTTTGATAGATTTCGATTTGTAAGATTTTTTGCTGCTTTTGAAATAGATACCTACAATTTTAATTTTTATCTTCTAAAATAGTTGTTGTTGTTGTTGTTGTTTCTTATCCCACTTGGCTGGCCAAGCCCACGAGCCCATATGGACTCATGATTGAAGGGGAAGGAAGCAGCTTCTGTTGCGATGGAGCAGCCCGTAGGTAGAAGCCTGACTTTTGCTCCGTGACGCTCTTACAGTCATAGAAGACCGGGACCTACGGCTTAAAGTGGATTCCGAACCACTACAAACATCCATGGCACCGCTGCTCGGATTCGAACCCGCAACCTGTGGCACCGAGCGCCAGAGCGCTAGACACTCGGCCATTCAGGTCCCAAATTTGCCAACGGCACGCAGTGTTCCCAGGTGGTCACCCACCCAAGTACTGACCGCGCCCAATGATGCTTAACTTCGGTGATCTAACGGGAACCGGTATATTCAGCATGGTACTGCCGTTGGCTAAAAAATAGTTGTTGTTTTAATGATTAAAACTGATTGATTTGCTATCAGTTTTAATCATTATTTAATCTATATATTAAAAAAAAAATATTTAAAAAAAAATTATTATAAATTTATCTATATATTTAAAAAAAATTAAGTGGAGATAATTAAAAATTTTTCATCCTACGGAATTTTTGGTTTATTTGTCACAGTGGATTTTACAGATTCTGCCTATTTATTAAATTTTATTATCGTTAGATTAACATATGGGGCCCGATGGCCGAGTGATTAGCGCTCTGAAGTTCGGTGCCACAGGGTTGGAGTGCCGACGGGGTCATGGATGTTTGTAGTGGTTCAGAATCCACTTTAAACCGTAGGTTACCGTCTAATATGACTGTAGGGCTTACAACCCTACCTCTTAAAAAGAAAAGCATCTCCCATCTCGAAATCTGTCAGTAGGCAGACGACCTTCGCCTAGCATGGAGCAATGAAGAAGATTAGTTTGTCGCTCTACGGTCATTTTATGATCACTTTAATCTAATTAGATCGGGACCTACAATTTGACGTGGATTCCGAACCACTCATAAACATCCATGCCATCGCCAGGATTCGAACTTGAAGCAAGTATACCTGTGGTACCAAAGGCAGAGAGCTAGAAAATTGGCTATTAGGCAGTTCCAATGAAGAAGAAGAAGAAGATTAACCTATTTGATATACGAAACGCTTCTGTTTCTTTAAAAGCGGAACGGTATTAAAATGAAAATTAAACGCACATAGTCATATTATTATTTAAATGTAGTCTAAACCGATATTTTATTTATTTTTTAAAACGAGTTTAAAGAGGATAGAAACTTTTAAACAAAAAAAATTATTACACTCTTCTGTAAATTAAAATCATGATTTCAACACTGATCTTAAAACAAGAAAATAATCATTCAAAAACAAAAATAAAAAGGATGATCATTAAAATGCAATTCATCTAGTGCATTTATTTCAATATAGGCAAAAGATTGAAATTATTAATTTAGTTTTTCCAATTTCGTAAATTAGGGATGTCGTTACTATCTAGATTAGTCGTTACGATCTTATTATATATTAATATTTATCATTAAGATGTAAGTTTGGTTTTAAATCACACTCACATTCACATCTACAAATAAAAATTAAAATGTATACAATATGCAAAATGTTGCGTTATAAATACAACGCAGAAATCAATGGAAAAAGCGAAATTTTTAATATGATGAATATATCTACAATAAAAAAATTTTCAAGCGATGTTTTAAAATTTTAATTTATTATTTCGACGGAATTCTGACCTGAAATGAAATGTTTTGAAATCTAAGTGAGTAAAATATCATCGTATGTATTTTGCAACAATATAATGAAGTATATTACTTTTAATTTTACAAGTAATAAATTTTTCTTACTTTCATTTTTTAGAAAAATCAGAACCGAGGCACAGTTTCAGCTATTCCATCGACTACCTGTTGAAGAAGGACTCACCTGCTAAATCTGACCCATCTAAAGTCACCAAAGATCGGAATTTCCTTTCCAATTTGCACAGCGAGCCGAAATTATTCAATGGAGCAACAGCATGGTCAGGTATGTATTTTGATTAACACCTGGGATTTTATATTAAAATTCCATTGAAGTATTAAGTGAAGAAAATGTTCACTCACGATATATTGAAATTTGTAATACTGATTTTATTTTAATCAATTTTTGTTTATCTTTGTTGGCGTGTTGCAGATGGGGACTTTTCCACCCACACTGCGTTCCTAACCTTTGTTCCACAGAGACTGGGGTTCTCCCTTCCCGGAAGTCCCCCCAACTCCGATCCCCAGGAGTTCCACCCACCCCTTCCGGAACAGAGGAAGTTGCTCACCTGCGATGAGCGGTGCTTCTGCGGCCTTCCCTGCCACAGCAAGCAGTGGACACTGCCCTCCGAACACATACACCTTGCCGCGGCCTTCAAGTAAGTGCTGATTTCATTTAAATGTTCTGTCAAAATCACTCTAAATATATATATTTCAAGTCTACCATGTATGTTTTATACGACCAGTTGACACTCACAGAAAGAAATAATGTGGGTTATTTTACGCGGTCAGACAACAGACGACTTTCGGAACGAAAACCGTTCGTACCTTATTCTCTCTCATGTGGACGCTGTTATAGGAGAAGGTTTATATTGCTGTATTATAGTTCAAAAGAATATTAGCCATAGAAGAATGTTGATTATCGTTTAAAGAATGTCAGCCTATAGACGAATGCTTATTATCGTTCAAAAGAATATTAGCCATAGACGAATGCTTATTATGATTCAAAAGAATATTAGCTATACAAGCATTTATTATCATTCAAAAGAATATTACAATCATTTATTAAGAATTACCAGTAAATCATTTGACTCTGGTTAGCCTAAAATTACGTTTTTTCTTGGCGATTTGATGTTTTTCTTTGTTTTGCTGAATGTTTTAAGTATTTTAGATTAATATATAAAATGTGTCTGCTTGTTCGGAAAATAGTTTCGTTTATTTTGGTGAAAATGAAAGACGATTTTCTTATAGTGTATACATATTTTATTAAATTATATATTCTCCATTTTGATTCAGTTCCTTTTGCCATCTTTCTGGCAGTAGCATGCTTCCACGCTCATAAAATTACTGATCTTTGCTCGCAAAAATCTCATCGAAGTTATTTTTGACGCCCTCATTTGAAGTAAAGGTTTCGCCGTCTAAAAACTTTAACAATCCGAAGGTGTCATATCTGGAGAATATGGTGGCTTTAGTAGTACATGGCATCCAAACTTTAAAAGGGGTTTTTCGAGTTACCAAACTTGTATAAGATCTCTGCATTATCTTGGTGGAACACTGTACCTTTGCCTGACTCGTTGTTCAATGGCAACGTGCGCCGCTGGTGAGCATTAGGGCGAAGGTGCACTCCGCTGGCGGCTTTGTTGTAGACACTGTTTCCAAAAACGAAGAAACTCGATGGCATTTGTGATGTTTAGAATCTTGTCTCGTGAGTCGGACTACCTGGTGGGAATTTTTCCGGGTTCTTTTCCATATGATACGCAAATGCGGGGCAGTTCCCGTAAACGTTCTCCTGGAATGCACTACACGAAGCAGAAGTCAAACTTCTACGTACGGGTGCTACATGAGAAGCTACACCCTTCTTACCTACTTCCATGAGGGATACGACAACAACACTATACTTTTTTATTGGATGATTCTGGACTTTTCTGTTTGACTGAATTATCCAATTTGTCCAGTTGATGAAAGTACACTTCAGAATTGATCATGTTATTGCCTGGTACAGGCTTAAAAAAATGTTTCTCTTGAAATTCCACCAAATAGACAGCATCGCCTGATTCTCAACTTTTATCTTTGGTTTATCTTTTTTTACTCCCTGAACTCTTACGTTTAACATTGTCGTAGACAACCTATTTCTCGTCTCCAGTGAAGATTCACTTCACGAATG
The DNA here is from genome assembly GCA_021605075.1 of Caerostris darwini. Classification (NCBI taxonomy): domain Eukaryota; kingdom Metazoa; phylum Arthropoda; class Arachnida; order Araneae; family Araneidae; genus Caerostris; species Caerostris darwini. The sequence goes on from BPLQ01015536.1 coordinate 656,291, forward strand.
GATAATTTTCTTAACATGTAGCAAATGAAGCAAATCGCAAACTTCAATGCAAGGGAGCAATTTTCTTTCTCTAAGAACATGTGGAACCCATATGTCGAATTTTGAAATTAAACCAAGGTATATCACATGATCATGAACAGTCGAATGCGATAAATTTAACCTCTCAGCGATCTCATGAGCTGCTATTCAGCGTTTTTCATCAATCAATGCCTTTGTTTTTGCCTCCATCAGTTTCAACTGTCTTTCCAGAACTTGGTGAATCTTCACTATCAAAATTGCCAAAATGAAGTTTTGCCAACCAGTTTCGGCACTGGCTTTTTGTCAATACACAATCTCCATGCACTTCGAATAAATTTTTTTCTTGCTTAGACAGCAGTTTTTCCTTTTGAACAAGAAAAAGTAAAATATGCCGAAAATGCTGCTTTCGAGTTTACATATTTGATAAGGCACTAAACAAAAACTATTGCGCAAAATCAAATAAACTTTTTCACAAACGAGTCTTGCTATATCAGTTGTCCTAATATATAATGACAATGCTACTGAAGGGGCAAGTTGACTGTGAAAAAGTACATTTAAGTTGTCTTTTGGGAAAAAAGCGAATTTATTTCCTGAACAACCCAATAATTACTTATATTTTAATACCAATGTAATAAAATGTCTTTACCGAATGGTTATTATAATTAATTTGGGTTTTATATACTTCTTACGGTAGACTATTGAAAATCCTGAGTTGAGATTATCACAATGTTTAAACTCTAAATCTACTAATCTATATTTTATCAAGTGATTCCAAAAGAAAAACATTGAAAATTTGTGCAAACCGTTACATGCAAATGTCATACGTCACATGGCACTGTGATATATTAAATTGTTTGCGTATAACATTTTCAATTATTGTATTGGTTTAGGTTAGTAAAAACTCTGTTATTCACAATGATATTTTTTTGAAATCATGCTTAATTATTTTTTGTAACAAAAAATTAGATTAAATCAAACTAGTTTTCAGTGCTAATACATTTTTCTGAATGAGAAATTTTTTTTATTATTATGAAAAGACAATATAAACACACTGATGTTGAAAAGGATAATGGGTTAAATTATAAAGTAAAAAGCATACAATCAGATGATCAATCCGTCCAATCAAAATTATCCAAATGGATAATTTTGATTTTTCATTAAAATCTCAAGCATATTCACAAAAATTGGTAAATAAAAAATTTTTTTTTTCCTTTTTGTATAAAAATAAGAGAATGTAAGTTGTCAATATTTAAATAAATGCGGAAGGATTTAAATAATGAATTTTTTTCCTTCACTTTTGATTTTTGTAATCAGAATAAGTCTCCGCGTGCACTGATATCTTACAAGTCTCTGAATGTGATTTTTAACAACGACAGTGGTAAAACATACTCACAGATGTAAAAAGTAAAAAAAAAAATGCAAAATATTAGAGGACTCAAATACCTCTGAAACTGATATTTGGCATAAAATTGACTCTATGTGATAATACGTATGTTACTTGGTTAACAACAAGTTTGATAATAACAACACTAGAGTTATAAGGCATAAAAGAATAATGTTGATACTTTCTGAACAGGATTCTTGTTTCAATTTTATTGAGCATTTTCAAATTCCAGGAAGAATTTTCCTTGTCCTCCGTGTCCAAGTTCCCTGGTGCAGCAGCAGTGTTCCTCGAAAGCTGTGGTGGGCGGCGTCCCGGAGAAGAACTTTGTGTGCAAGCAGTGCGGCAAGGGCTTCAAGCGCTCCTCCACCCTCTCCACCCATCTTCTCATCCATTCCGACATCAGGCCCTATCCATGCCAGTTCTGCGGTAAAAGATTCCACCAGAAGTCGGACATGAAGAAGCACACCTTCATACACACAGGTAAGTATATCTCTTTGCACCCTTTTATTTATGGTTTAGAAATAATAAAGATGGATTCACACCAAAGATATAAATAATAAAACTGGATTTCATTTTTTCTCTGCGTTTTTTTAAAAAAATCTTTAAAAAAAGACAATTTTCCAACATTTTTTGAAGATTGAATTGCCAATGCTCCTCTTGAGAGTGTGGATAAGTACGAATGGATTAGAATCAGGAGTGATGTGATTTGGGAAAAGAAACCCAAAAAAGTATTTGATTAGTTAAGAATCAACGAGTTAAAATAAATTACAGAAAGGAACTCAATTTTAAAACAAAAGAATAAAAATTATTACAGCAGGTGGAAGACTAGACTATCATAGTGGTTTGCGTGGCAGTGACCTTTCTTGTAGTTGGTGACTTTTCTTGTGTTGACCATTGATGTGAGTGAATAAGACTGGTAATAAGAAAGGTAATAAGTGAATTATTGTAATTGTAAAAAATTTCCTTTTTCTTTCTCTGATTTTTTAAAAAAAAGTCTTTAAAAAAAAGCAAGTTTCCAACGTTTTTCGAAGATTGAATGTTGACGATCGAGTGCCAGTGCCCAGCTTGATAGTGTGGATAAGTACGAATGGATAAGAATCAGGAACAATGTGATTTGGGAATAGACATGTAACGCGAATTTGAAGCCTGTGACACCAAGCGCTAGTCACTCGGCCATCAGGGCCCTAAAAGGAAATACAGTAAAAAAATAATAATTGTTGCAGTAGGTAGAAAGTTAAGCTATCATGGGGGTTTGAGTGGTAATGTCTTTTATTGTAGTAATTGTCCTTTCTTGTGTTGACCCTTGCTGTGAGCGAAGAGGAGTTGAAATTGTAAAAAGTGGATTAATGAATTGTTAAAAACTTCCTGTATAATCTTGTGCTATTTTTATGCTGGAATCATCATGATTAATAGTTCTCTGTAAATCAGGATGGATTGGTATTAATTCGCTGGATTCTATTTTACAGGATAAGTACGCGCTGAAAAGGCCCTAGATAGTTCTTGCAAACTTAAGAATATAGTTTATTACATGTTTATAAAGATTTTATTTTGGATAGATAGGAAAATTGTCTGAGTATCTTTCTGTTAGAAGTGGATTGAGGTGAATTTTCTTGCGGAATTTTCCTTGGCGTCTAAAGACTTCTAAAGGCGAATTGACTGTTAATCAGTCTGAGGTATTTGATTTGCTTTATCCACTATATAGGTTCATTGAAAAATAGTGTTTTTCGTATTAATTGGTGGTGTTATTTCCTTTTCGAAAAATAATTGCATTAGATATTGTGTCAAAAAGTTGAGTTAAACATCGTGCTGACAGTCAAACACCCGGACTGGAGAATAATAATTGGCTGGCTCAGTTATATATTAATTGGCTGGCTATATATTGACTATATATAATATTGGATGGCTATATATTATTGGCTCAATATAATAATTGGCTGGCTCAGTTTTCAACCTGTGATGTAAATGCAGCCTTCCTCTTTATTTTTGCTTCAACAAATATTTCAAAATGTTTTATTTCCTTTAATTATTTATAAAAAATATAATTTAAAATAGATATTTTATTTAAAACTGCGGTTTGTATTCTTCTATAATTATTGAATTGAGATTAGATTAGATTTGTCGTAACTTGGAAAATAACGATTTCTGAAAATATCTTAAGCATAAAAGAAAATTATAACTATGATTTAGTTAAACGAATACATTACAATTAATATTTATAATTAAAAAACATTCAATAAACATGACAAATAAATCAAGCTTTACAATTAAACGAGATTGGGGGAAAAAAAAAAAAAAAAAAAACGAGATACGAATTACCTCATGTAAAAGAATCCATAAAATAAAGGACAATGATTAGAATATTGATACACATGTAATTGGATCATTTTTGAAATAAAAATCTATTACATAAATGCACTTCTTCAAATGAACCCTGACCGTTGTGTTGTTGCCGTATATCCTGAAGAATAAACAAGAAAGTCAGAAGTCATGGTGCTCTTGAATAATATTGGATATGTTGATTGCCAGATCGGAGTATAAATCCTCTTCCGAGGGATGGTCCAGACAATGTATGGCGGCTGCAACAGCTGGACAATCAAAGACTTGATGAGTAATCAACTTGACATCAGAGCAATTACCACATTTTTGTTATTTTTTTAACACCATCAGAAGAAATGTTCATACTTTTGTAGTGCTTCATCCTTATTCTTGTGAGAGTAGTAGCTGTTCTGTCGACATTTACTTCTGTAATTTGGTATTTAAGTTAGTCCCTAGGGGGAGCTTGTAACCCCCTACAGGGCGCGTCCCCGGGCGGGGGATTGGGGAATGCCTCCATCGGTTTTCCCGTTGGGTGGTAGGAGGGAAATAAAATACCTGCCGCTGCCAACAAGTAGAAGTCCGGTCTCTCGAAGCAATGGCAACCCTTCTGCTTATGAGGAATCAATGCATCGTACCATTGTTGTCATTACCGTAATTGACTATTATTACTATTATTACTACTATGACTATTATGCTTTTGGCACAGTCACAGCTGTGACTACGAGTTTTCAGTCTCAGGCTCGGTTTCACATAAGGGTAGAAAAATTACAAATATTTCTCATCTCTGTTGATCAATCCCAATCAAACGAAAATCTCTTATCAATTGATGTCTTCTCTTGCAGGTGAGAAGCCTCACAAATGTCTGGTATGTGGCAAGGCTTTCAGTCAATCCTCCAACCTGATTACGCACACGCGCAAGCACACGGGATTCAAACCCTTCGCCTGCTTTACCTGCGGCAGGGCCTTCCAACGGAAGGTGGACCTGCGCAGGCATCGGGACACCCAGCACATGACGCACGTGGGGCCCATCCACCTCCTCAACGACCCCTGGTTCAGACGACTGGGATTTCCTCACCCCTGCACACTACCCCTGCACTTTCCTTACTAGAACAAGGTCGTCTTTGAAGAGCAATGTGAAATGAGTTGTGATTTTATTGCATGGTGTCATTTGGTGTCTTTTTTTAGTTGAATTACATGACAATCCATAGCTCCAATATTTCTAATTTTGCTGCAGTATTTGTAATAGTCGGAATTTTACTTCATGTGAATATTGACGTTATTACTAAACATTTTAATGTAAATATTATCAGAATAAAGAAGAAAAAAATAAACGTCTGATAGTCACAACATAGTCAACCCTTAAAAATAACTGTAACCAAGCAAATGCATCATCTATAAATATGTTATGTTTGAATTTGCATTTTTTTTTTTTCCTTGTAGAAGTATAAAAAGTTCATTTAAAATGTATTTTTCTTATGAATGTTATGAATATTTTAATTATTTATTGAAATATAATTATGAAATATTTTTTGAGGCTTAATAAACTTCGTCGATATAATAGAGAGTTTTTGCACACCGTACGTTAGTTACTGTAGGACGTCCGTTAGCTTTTTCTCCCTAGCGCGCATGCTCATAGGAAACATAATTTCCTATGAGCATGAGCTCTAGGGAGATAAAGCTAACGGACGTCCTATGGTAACTAACGTACGGTATGCAAAAACTCTTTATTATCTATGTTTATCGTCGATATATATCTATGTAATTATTTTGAATATTTTGAATCTATTTCAGTATTTCTTAAAATCAAAATATTAAATCAATTAAACTGTTTTTTTTTTTTTTTTTACCAAAGTAGGCAATATACAAACATTATAATGTAAAAATTATCAGAATAAAGAAAAACTATCGTCAAATAGCCATTGAGAGAATCAAACTTTAAAAATCACTGTAACCTTAACGTAAACTCTTCAGATATCTTCAGTTGTGATGTATTTCTAACTTTTAAGCTAAATGTTTTATGATGAACAAAATAAAATGCAAAAAAGGATCATGTGATCGGGTTCTTGTGATTATTATTATTTTTTTCTTTTAAGTTAGCAATAATGATTGCTTATCATATCCAGTTCAATAATAGGAATATATATGTCGATGATACAAAAAAGAGCATGTTTAACATATCATAACATTTGGTTAGAAATTTTTCCATCAAATGTTAGTTTTTAAGTAAGCATTTGAATTCAATTTATTTAATTTATTACTCTATAATTACTTTTTTTATTGCTATAATTATATAATTGTATAATATTACTATAATTACTTTATTATTTTATTTATTTTACAAAAAAGAGCCATGATGTTTAGTGTCACACTTGATTGGAAATTTTTCCATCAAATGTTAGTTTTTAATTAAACATTTGAATTCAAATTATTTAATTTATTACTCCCAAACGGTGAGCGGTATTTATCAGGTCATCTTTTGCGTAAGAAATAAACTAAAATTGTTTATTATTTAGTTCAATCTATTTTTGAAATTCTTTTGTTTTTAATTATCTATTGTTTGAATAACGTTTCTTATCTTAAAAAAAAAAACTTTTAGTTTAACATTATTGTTTTATTAAAATAGAAACACTTTTATTGTTTTTCAAACTTTAATTTGTAGATAGCAACTATTACAAACGAAACGATTTATTATGTAATTATTTCTTACAATTCAGAACTTTTTATTTTAACCGAAGGAGAATGGAAAGATTTCTGTATAATGTTTAGTATTACTTTCATATCTATGTAAAAATAATCTGTTTACTAGATATAAAAAAGTGTCTATGGTTATGTATTAACAATGTTTCAATGTAAAATTTATTTTGAGCAATTTAGCGCTTGCAAGAAAGTCCAATTCAATTATCTAATGTTATTTCCGATACGTTAACATTTGCTTTTTTTTGTTTGTAGATAAATTTGTAAGTTGTTTCAAAAATAAAAAAAAAAGACAATCATTAATATAATGGAAAATATACTAGTTTAACATAGATTATCATACAATAATATTTGTGCAGTGAAATTAAATTTAGTTTTAATAAAATTACTACAATAATTCTTTGAAATATGTATTAAATACTTTAATTTCAGTTAAACGTTATCATAACTCAGAATCGAACCTTTTTTATAATTTCCTTTTTTTAATGTTTAAAATTATGACGAACATTAAACATTGAATGATATTTATCATCCTTTGATTGGGAAATATATAGTGAACTTATTATTTTGGTAGCAATAATAACAATAATAATAAATAATATATTTAATTAATACGACATCTTTGATTTTTTTTAATTAAAAAAGAAACGTTTTTTATTTTTATTTATTTATTTATTGCCTTTTATTAAAATTTAATTTTTTTAATTTTCTATTCCCATATTCAAACAGATGTTAATTTACATATTTTTTTTTTTTTATATAAAAATACATTTTTTAAGTCAGTATAAATAATTAATTTTGTAATATTAATAAATAAGTGCTATTATTTTTCCAGGCATTATTTGCAATATTTATTGTCAAATAAAATGTTTTTAAAATAAATTTATTGAATTTGGACTTTAATTAAAAATGTGTGTGATTTAAAATTGTTTTGAATTGCTCTTCAGATATTTAATCAAACCATCAATGTGAAATTTATTTGTAAATTAGTGTTTTAAAATTCTATTCGGCTTTTTCTGTGTAAATAAAGTGATTGTGCAAAAATAAAATGTTTTTACTTCATTGGCTGTAAACTGAATTCCTTTCTTGAATGAATTATTAATTAATAATTAAAAAAGTAATAAAAATAACAATTAATTATCTTTATACGTAACTACAATGACAATGGAAATGTTTTAAAGATTTTTTTTCTGGTAATATTCGTTGATACATAATTTTCATGTATTGAAACAATTAAAAATATTTGTTAGAAAAAGTCTTACACTATCTTGAGAAATATTGTTTAATGAGGAGGTTTCAGCACTTTTGCACATAAGTCACCCTATTTCAAATTTTAATGAGTACATTTTGCAAAATAGTGATTGATTCATTGCGTAGGTAAAAAATATTTTTTAGCATTAGTGGGCTTCATTTAGCACGAACAACCCTCAGACGGGTGATGAGTAGAGGATAGTGTCTTTCTGGAGAACTTTTAGGACTAACTACTCATATTTGCATGCCGTATAGGTACAAGGAAAGTTCCCGCCAGGCGGTGTGATTATCGTTCCAGATGCTTTTACATATATTGTCACAATGCCATTGAGTCTCTTCGTTTTTGAAAGCTGTAACTACATAATTACAGACAGCGGACGCATTTTTTAAATTTTTATTTTTTACTAAAATTGAATTTACATATTGTTAAAATAATTTTTATAACATTTATTTTTTAAATTCAAATGTAAATTTATCTCTTTAAATTAGATAAGCGAAACGGAACTTTAATCCTCTGATTCATCGCCAGAATTTTCTAGATCGCACGATATAAAGCTGGCTTATCACTATAAAAGTCATTTTTACTCATTTTGAGAGAAATAGCAAAAAAAAAAAAATGTTAAATGTTAATGAAAATGTTAAATATTATACTAAATACAAGAAGAAATAAGCAGTAAATAATATCCAACTCTTCGATAATCTTTTCGGTACTGAAAGACTTCGAGTCAAATGTCTGTAAAGCAACAAGAAATTGCAATAGAAAAATTGTTGCTAAATGTACGATGCCATGAGTAAACTTATATTTGTCTTAGAATAATAAAAGATAACGATATAAAGCTGCTGTTATCACTATAAATGTTTTTTTTTAAATTTTTATTCGTTTTGTGAGAAATAGCAGAAAGTAAATACAAGAAACAATACGCGGTAAATAATATACAACTTCTCGATAATCTTTTCGATACTGAAAGATTTCTAGTCAAATGTCTGTAAAGCAACATGGGATTGCAATAGAATGATTATTGCTAAATGTACGATGCCATGAGTAAACTCATGTTTGCCTTAGAATAATACAAGATAACCTAAAATACTGTCTTTAGTCCAAAATTAAAAACGTTTTTTTGTACCAAATATCTTGTAGTATAAGTGTATATCCATTCGCCAGAGCTTCTAGAATAGGAAATTACAAGATGCGAAAATTCTGAAATACTCGCATCTTGTATTTTCGGAATAATAACTTTAGATCTTGGAAAATATAATTGACTAAATTTAACTAATTATAGCCAAAGATAAATGAACTTATTAGTAATCGCAAATTTTTCTCAATGCTAGGTAGGATTCAAACTGGAGACAATCCAACTCATCGATTTTAGTTGATAAACTAATTATTAATTAATTAAATGATTTTAGTTAATCGATTAATTAATTTATTTATTTATTGATTGATTTACTTTAATTACAGCGACAGCGAAAATTTCACTTTCACAGAAATAAGAAGTAGTAAATGCCATTAAAATTCTACAGTTCAGAAGTAATATTTATCTAATCGAAAATATTTCACGTACTGTCGCAAAAAAAATTCAATAAGATTCTATTCATTTACATGAATAAATTTATACACAATTTTTCTCAAATGGCTTAAAAATGTTCTACCACTCATTTTAAATTCTAATAACTGCAAGATACTTTCGAATATTATATATATATATATATATATATATATATATATATATATATATATATATGTATATATACACTCAAGAGCCAAAACATTATGACCACCTGTCAATAACGAGTTGTCCCCCCTTTGGCGAGCAACACAGCTTCAACCCGCCTTGGCCAGTTAAATACCACTTAATACCAGTTAAATACCACTTCCACCTGATCACGTGAATTCCACGTCATCCAGGCGAATTCATTGCAAAATGTAGGGGTGGTCATAATGTTTTGGCTCTTGAGTGTATATATATATATATATATATGTATTTAACTTGGTAAAGCAGTGTTTTAATCGTGCCAGTACATATCATGTAAAATTTTTTTTTAGTCAGTTTTCATTAAATGCAATTACAAATAATAAACTTTATATTTCACAATCGTAGAATTTTTCTAATTCGATCACCAAAAATTACCAATTGAACTGAAAATATCGATCAAAATATTACTTGTTATGTGTAGGAAAAATAGAATGGAGAAATATAAATGAATCATTTAATTTATTGCTATGAATCTTTCTGAAAATGTTCTCGATGGTTACATATTATCTAAATGATTTGAATTGTCATGATACGATTTCAGAGACTCCACTCCATTTAGAAATTTCTGATTCTTGTTGCATTGGATATAAAGCAACAATGTTAGTGGTTTAGTTAAATTGAGAGGTATATAAATATTGAATGCATTCTGATAAATGTTATATAGAGCAGGAAAAATTAGTTTTAAACATTAGAAGGTCACCTTATACCATCTCTAGCAAAACTATTATTTATTAAATACTTCTACATTTTTATCAGTCTCATTTCATTCGAAGCTCACAAAGTAAAGAAAAGTGACATGGAAGGTAAATTTTTTAATTTTTATACTTTCCAGTAAAAATCATAAAAAAAAACTTCATCTATCACTACCTCTTAATGTTTATGATTCTAAAAATAATAACAAATTACAGTGTTAGAATTGTTTTCGATTCCCTCAGGAGATGGCGCCACGAGATAAATGCAGACTAGAAAAATAAACTGTGTAATGAAGATATTTATATTATTTGTTTTATCATGTAAATGTATGTACATATGTATGTATGCAGTCACTCAAAAAAATATTGGGACACAATACAAGTTTACAGGTTTTTGTCATATTATATAACTTGAAAACGCAAATGAAACAAAAAACTTTATCACATTTTGATAAATGCAAATCATATTGTGATATTCTTTTAGAAAATGACACTCAAAATTCATATATTACTGCAATTATGGTTGCATTTTGAAGTAAAAAAAAAAAGTAAAGAAAATATGCTCAAAAAAGTCATTGTACCAAACGCAACCTTTTCTGCTGATATTCTTGGCAAATGTTTGCATTTAAATTACATTATTGCATTATTGTATATTTAAAAGGCTAGATCAAACTGTAATTCTAAAATAAAAAGAAGATTTTCCTTATGTACTGTATACCAAATATTGAACCATTTCTTGATTAATTTTGTATTTGTTTTAATGTGATTAATATTTTTATTAATAGATTAACATGTTATGCATAACAAATATCGCCATAAGTTTTTGAGTGACTGCATATGTGTATTAGTGGCTTTTGTGACAGTTCCTAATTCCTTTGAGAGTCATCAACTTAGCATTACCGTAACAAGAAAATCTAATTATTAATTAATTAATTAATACCTTTAAAAATGGAAGTTTCAATTAACTGTAAGCGTGATAAAAACAAGCACAAAATGTTTACAAACAGGTAATCTCTTTATGATAATGCGTTCCAAAAAATTACATTTTGTGTCATAATTATATTCTACCAATTTTCTAAATAGGAAGAATAACACTAATGAATAAAACTCATAGATGAATTACTTGTTAATGATTAATTCCGTTTTAATTTTTCATTCTCCATTTGTGCAGGTGTCATTTGAGTTAATTCTGACGAATATAAATTCAGTACAGCTTCTGATTAATAATATATAGAGTGAGCAAGGTTAAACAAGGTTGCCATAAGTCAAGTCTATCAAAACTGCAATTTATTCATTTTGTTGGTCGCTATCGGTTTTATTTCATTTGAAGTTGGCCCAGTGAAGAAAAAGGACATGGCTAAAAAAGTAAGTCATATTGAATTCTAATACACTTTGGACAAAATTATTCTATCATATATCCAGTGTAATATCCAGTGTAGTTTCACAAGTTGTATATATTATGTCTTATTTCTCATTTATTAAAAAATATCTTTAATCTAAAATTTACTTCCATCTACTGTCACCAATTAATTTAAAAATTATCTCTTATTTCATGAAAAGCTTTCATGGTAAAAACTAAAAATGCAGAATGTATTGAAAATTTACACCTCTACTCCTTAATTTTATTTCAATAAAATTACAAATACAATTTCATTGAGTAGAAAATTGCTGTTTAAATTAACTTCTTTTCTTTCATCCACTATAAACCCGGTCTAATATGATTGTAGGTTTAGGCGTAGGGCTAACGATCCTACTCAGTAAAATGAGAACATCTCCTGTTTCAGAATCTGCAGTAGGCAGATGGCCATGGTTCAACATGGGCTGTAGTGCCAGGGAATTAGTTAGTTAGTTCTTTTCTTTTTCAAATAAAAGAAAATAAAACTTTGGTACTTTTCTATCTATACATTTACAAGAAAAATATGTATTTTTAAATACAATTATTCAATTTTTTTTTCTTTTATTTACTAAAAATGTAGAATGCACTGAAAAATAACACATCTACGCTTTCATACACTGAAGTGACAAAAGTCATGGGATAGCAATATGCAAATTTTCAGATGGCAGTAGCATCGCGTAGAACAGGTATAAATGCGCAGTGCTTTCGCAGAGCTTTCATTTCTGTTCAAGTTATTCATGTGAAGAGGTTTTGACGTGATGATGACCGCACGACGGGAATTAACAGACTTTGAACGCGGAATGTTAGTTGGAGCTAGACGCATGGGTCATGCCATTTCGGAAATCGTTAGGGAATTCAACATTCCCAGATCCACTGTGTCAAGAGTGTGCCGAGAGTATGAAATTTCAGGCATAATATCCGACCATGGACAGCGCAGTGGTCGACCGCCTGCACTTAACGACCGAGACCGGCGACGTCTGCAAAGAGTCGTAAATTCTAACAGACAAGCAACACTGCCTCAAATAACCGCAGAAATCAATGTGGGACGTACAAGGGACTTGTCTGTTAGAACTGTGCGGAGAAATTTGGCTTTCTTGGGCTATTCCAGCAGAAGACCGACTCGAGGGCCTTTACTGACAGAACGACATCGCTTGCAGCGACTCTCGTGGGCACGTGAGCATATGGGTTGGTCCCTAGATGAATGGAAAACCGTGGCCTGGTCCGATGAGTCACGATTTCAGTTGGTAAGAGCTGATAGTAGAGTTCGAGTGTGGCGCGGACCCCACGAAGCCATGGACCCAAACTGTCAGCAAGGCACTGTTCAAGCTGGTGGTGGCTCCGTAATGGTGTGGGCTGTTTTTTCTTGGCATGGACTTGGTCCTCTGGTGCGACTGGACCGAACAGTGACAGGAAATGCTTATGTTCAGCTCCTTGGAGATCACTTGCAGCCATTCATGGACTTCATGTACCCAAACAACGATGGGATTTTTATGGATGACAATGCGCCATGTCACCGGGCCACAACTGTTCGCGATTGGTTTGAAGAACATTCTGGACAATTCCAACGAATGATCTGGCCACCTAGATCGCCCGACATGAATCCCATCGAGCATTTATGGGACATCATCGAGAGGTCTGTTCGTGCCCAAAATCCTGCACCATCAACGCTTTCACAATTATGGACGTCTATCGAGACAGCATGGCTCAATATTCTTGCAGAAGACTTCCAACGACTTGTTGAGTCCATGCCACGTCGAGTTGCTGCACTTCGGCGGGCGAAAGGAGGGCCGACACGATATTAAGAGGTATCCCATGACTTTTGTCACTTCAGTGTATCATTTCAATAGAAAACATTTTTTTTATTTCCAATGGCAGACTACAATAAGTAATAAAATAAAAAAGAAAAAGAACACAAAGAACATGAAAACAACAACGAGAATCGAAAAAAATCACATAGTGACATGTTTAGCCCATAAGAACCCTAGCCTCCCAGTAACGACCCTACACAGTAGAGGAAACAAGTGCAAGGCAGACAGGAAGGTGAGATGAATCCATATCTTCTCCAAGACTGCAGAGTATGCATTTTGGGCTTGCAAATATTTTCATACGAAAAAGATAATTGGCCATACAATCATGGCCCGTCAGGCGTCTGGAAAGGGCAACAGCATTAGAAAACATTACAAATGCAATTTTAGCAAATGTCCTTGCATATAAATTGTTGCTTAAATTAACTACTTTTTTTCATTCATTTTAAACCGTAGGTCCCCCTGTCTAATATGATTGTAGAGCGTTAGGAGTATGGCTGACAACCTTACCCCGTAAAATGAAAACATCTCTTGTTTCGTAATCTGAAAGTAGGCAAATTGCCATGGTCCAACATGGACTATAGTGTCAGGGAGTTAGTTAGTTCTTTTCCTTTTCAAATAAAATAAAACAAAACTTTGGTACTTTCCTATCTATCGATTTACTCAGGTAAAAAAAAGTGTTTTTTGAATACAATTACTCAATTTTCTTAGAATAAAAAAACATCTTGAATAAATATATTAATTTGAGGATTTAAAAAATTAATAGTAATATTTAAATGAATATGAAAAATAAAGTAAACATTTTTAAAAAAAACTATATATTTATCAAGGTCATTTTAAATAAATTTTTTTCAAGATGATAATACCATAAAACTTTTTATCTTAAATCAATATCTCTGATATTTTTTAATAAAATTTAATTGAGTTATTTTAAACCCCAACAGTAAAGCGAACATATGAAGATGAATAAAACCAGTCAAAAATTCAGCTAAATTCTGTTTTAATTTTTTTACTCTTTCCACAGCACATAACCGGGAGAAGACATAAAATTGACAAAAAAATAATAAGCATCAAAATAAAAGCACCCACATTTATTATCATATTTAAAAAAGAATTTTTTTTTTCTAGAAATATTTTATGAATGAAGCTGAATGTAAAAGGCCATCTTGGAAAAATACTATTTATGCTCCAAGACAAACAAGAGAAGAACTAACCGAAGAAAAGGGAAAATCCAAAAAATTGTGGAACTGCAGAATTGCTTGGACCATCTTTAAGGGCTTAATATTCATAGCATGTATGACATGTTTCCTGAGGCAATCAGTGGAATTTTATTGGTACTACTACACATATCCGACAACGACTACTACAAAAATAGTGAATCCTAAAAGCTACAGACTTCCTGCGGTCACTATATGCAATCAGTACCCGTGAGTATCCTTGCAAAAATGATACTTAATTCAGCAATAATAAAGTTGAGTTTCCACCAGATATTAAAATCTCACATTATAGTTCGTCAGCCAATCAGAAGCTTGATCCTCCGCCTACTCTGGTTTTTGATTGGCTAGGTTTCTACAACGTGTCATTTTTGTATCTAGTGGAAACTTATCATTCAACAAAGAGAATGGATTTTGTATAAAACTTTATTTTAAAAGAATTCCTTCGAAAAATCCAATATTTAAGTAAGCAATGCCACATAATCGACAGTTTAGAATATACGAATACGAATTGTTGCACGCCGTTGTTATTTAGTGGGCCCACAAATGCCAGTTTTGTCATAAAATGCCTCATGATATGGAATTATTCCTTAAAACCTTTCTGATGCTGACAAAAGATAAAAAAATTGAATGTGATCTGACTCTAGCTTAATAAAAGGAGGGGCAACGGGCATACCAATTACGGTGTTCCAATGTGGTATTAAGTACCACTAAACCTCCACATCTTAAATTAATTGTAATCATAAATCTCTTACTTTAAATTCTACGAATTCTTTTTTAAATTGTACGAATTTAAACTTTAAAAAGTTTTTCTATAATCTAAGAAAGAGATTTCACTTACTATATTTTACTGAATTCGGAAAATAGTTTCCAATTACGAGTTAATTTTTCAAATGATCTATAAATCTTAATTAAGTTAAAATTGCAATTGATTCTACTATTGAATTCTAATTCTATTATTGAATAGAGTAGCTAGCGCTCTGGCGCTCGGTACCACAGGTTTCGGGTTCGAGTCCCGGCTTTGCCATGGTTGTTTGTAGTGGTTCGGAATTCACTTTAAAAAGTAGGTTCCGGTCTAATTGGATCGTAGAGCGTTGCGGGGGCATTGTTACTCCGCGTCCGTGGCTTATCTTCAAGTTACACGTACCCCCTGGGTAATGCAAAGTGAGTACGTCTGTGCAGCACTTGCCTTAACGCATCTAAGACCAAGCTGTCTGTGTTTGCCAGCTACATTAGAAAGAAAAGAAAAAATTATTGAATAGAAATATGTATTCGTGTAGACACTTATATCGTATATATTTATCATGACGTTTTTTTTTTTTTAATTTATAGCAATAGGTAAAAGTAAAATAATATTTTAAGTTTTTATAAAAAGTACTAAAAGCATTTTTCTGCTATAGTTTCTAGTAAATATCGGTTATTTACTAATATGATATAAAATGTTTAGGGAATTTTATGAAAATCAACTGAAATTTATAAATACCTGAATTTAAATAAAAACAGTTACAAAGTGTATTTCCAATTTATTTATTATACTTGAGTGCATATTTCGCACATTTTTGTTATCACTAACGACTACTATTTTTCTTTTAGAAAGCGAATAAAAGATTTCTGTGCAGAGCATCCAAATTTATGCCAAAGTCCAACCGATGTAGAATTATTCTGCGAAGAATATCCTCATTTCTGCCACGAAATAAATGCTTCAGATTTGGTGGTTAGTATTTCGATCTATTTTAAAGATTTTATAATAAACTGTTGTTCGTGAGAATTTTAAGACCATGAATCATACGAGTGAAATGAAATTTACAGAAAATGGAAAGAATGGTGTATCGTAAAAATGATTAGAATTTCATTCTCATATGAACAGTATCGTCTGAATGATCTTTCTAGTTGTGGAAATAAAGGATTGTAGAGGAACATTGAATGTAATTTGTGTTGTCTAAGCAGAATTTGTCGTTGCCTATTGTCGAAAACTGAATTTAATTTGTCCAGCACTAAACTTTTAATAGATTATACAGAGAAGACTTGCATTTCATATTTGTATCTTCTCGAAGCACCAGTTTAACCACACCAATACAATTTTTAATTATGCACTAAAATGAGGTTTTAGGTTATTCTTAAGGCAGACATCAATATCATGCGTCTAACAACAGTCTTTAAATAGCGATTTCCTTTTTGTCTTACAGACATTTACTCAATGTCCTTTAGTACCCGAAAGGTTGACTAGGAGGCTGCATATTTCTTTTTTGTTTTACAAACCTTTGACTCGATGTCATTTAGTACCCGAAAGATTGGCTAGGAAGTTGCATGTTATTTATTGTTAATTACCATTTGTATTTACTTTCCATTCATTATCTTTTTCAAAATGATTGTAAGTTAAGACATTTTTTAGTAATAACTGCAAGATTGTGTCGTATGGTAATCTCGAAAACTCTCACAATGAATCAGAGAATTACAGTTTCGATTCTAATTCGAATCCAATTTCAGTCCAAATGATAAATCTATACTTGAATTTCTATTATGAAAAACAAATAAATCAGGGTAAAACTTTATTGATAAAAATTTCAAATTCTGCATATTTTCAATTTTACTAAAAAAAAATTTTTTTTTTTTTTTTTTTTTTTGAAAAAAACACTGATCCAACTGTAATTGGTAAGTAGTTAATCATTTCTTCGGAAGTCCCTATACTTCATAAATAGCGAAGGACAGCCAATCAGCGAATTACTGAGTTCCAAATGGAACTAGTCATCATCTGGCATGAAAAAAAATTATTCTTATTATGAAATGTCACAACAATATGAGTGGGAGCAGGAGTGCCACCGAAAATCCGGCAGTGGAACCGGATATGTGAGATCTTAGGATGGCAAGAGCTTCATCAGCATAGTAATGACGGACAGAACAACTTCATCTCAACAGCTAGTGCAACATTAAAGCATTGCTACAAATCTGCCAATAACGGCTTCCACAGTTCAACCTGAGATTATCTCCATGCATTCCTCTAACGCGTAATCATAGACATCAAATGAACAAAGCAAGGGGGGAGAGGGGAAACCAAATTATTGATTGTAAGCAATACTGAAATTTATGGAACTACATGAAATTAAGCGCTATGATGTTTTTTTTCCCAATTCCGCATTTAAGATAATTATTTTAAATGTTAAGGATAACCATGGAATCATACTATACTGTACTAACCATCAAATCATACTAAGCATTATGAAATAAAATTATGGAAATATTAAATTATGTGACGAAAGGAGAACTGAAAAAGTAATTAAAAAACATTTTGAATGTGCCATTTAATGTGCTTTTTTTTTTTCCCACGTAAGTCAACGTTATCTGAAAAATTATTGTTCTGTCAAAATTCCTTCTTTATAGAATAAATAATACAATCAACTTAAGTTGTCTCCAAGTATAGCCTTCTTTTTCAGTATTGTTACTGAGTACTTGAGTACTGTTCCAACCAGGACTACAACGATGCTGGAGTAAGCATAAAATTTCGGCAACATTGGAACATGCTTGAACGAGTATCCGCTAGTTTCCTCACGTTGAGGTTTGATCTCGTAAGCGATTTCATACTGTGGGCATGGGATAAGATGTCATTTCACTACAAAAAAATTCTTCGTAGCTGAGATTTATTTTTGATATACACTCAAGAGCCAAAACATTATGACCACCTGTCAATAACGAGTTGGCCCACCTTTGGCGCGCAACACAGCTTCAACCCGCCTTGGCATGGATTAATACCAGTTAAATATCACTTCCACCTGATCACGTGCCTTCCACGTCATCCAGGCGAGTTCATTGCAGAATGTAGGGGTGGTCATAATGTTTTGGCTCTTGAGTGTATGATTAACCTTGACGTGGAATGTCAATAAAAGGACGTTCTTTGTTTTTATTTTTAAAATTTCGAATAATAATTTATCATCCATCTGTTTAGATTCCTAAGATTGGACTTTATAGTAACTACTCCGAGGAAGCCATGGAACTTGCAGGGAAGTATTTAAAGAATTTTACAGATGATGATTCTCCTTTATTTGGTTGGTCAGGGAGGTACATTAGAGTTTGGTTCTTAATTATAAAGTAAACAGATAAATATTTAACTTTGCACTTAATAATAATAGAGAGTTTTTGCATACCGTATTTTGGACGTCCGTTAGCTTTTTCTCCCTAGCGCGCATGCTCATAGGAAACATTATTACAGATACGCATGTGCAATTTCCTATGAGCATGCGCGCTAGGGCGAAAAAGCTAACGGACGTCCAAAATACGGTATGCAAAAACTCTCTATTATCGTTCTTTTGTTCACTAAGGTTCGCTATTGTAAGGTCAATTTTTTTTCATAATTTATTGCCAGATTAGAAATTCACAAATTTTTCGGCAAACCAGACAAATTTTAATTGGAAATTCTTAAAAGATTCTGTTTCGAAAACTTGAATAAAAATGCCTGTTTCTTGAAATACGTTAAGATAATTTTATTGCGAACATTTCAATGATAGATTGTGAAGCCTAATGAGTAAGTAGTCCAATGATTAGTTCACCGAATTTAGGAGGTAGTTTGTGCCTTAAAGATGATTTGTTTAGCTCAAATATTCAGAGCATTTGATGATGAGGATATCTTATGCACCTGAATCAAAGATTCAGCATACAAGAAGAGTTTTCTTTGCCTGAATCAAGGTATGTCTTCGTGGTGTCACTACAATTTGAAACGAATCCCCACCCCCCAGGTCACACTTTCTTAGAGCCAAATAGAGTAATTTTCTTTTCGATTTATGAATTTACCAAGCCAATATCTTACAGATAAGGAAACTTCCTTTCGGCATTACCATATTCCCTTTAAAAAAATTCCAAAGGCATTCTAGGCTTAAAACAGTCGAAGATTATATATCTTAGGGGTACTGATGGTTACTAATGGTATTGTAACGTGGCCTATACTACACATATAACGGCTTCAAGAAAGGAGCCACTTTGAGGATCATGGGAACATTTTTAATTTTTATTTACAAGCACTATATATATATATAGAGAGAGAGAGAGAGAGAGAGAGAGAGAGGGAGAGAGACAGTGAGAACTCTGGGTTATTATACAAAGAAATGAAAATTAAGAATATAAATTTGATCACAAGTGCACGATTAAATCACAGGTACAGTTTTCAGAGTTCTCGAGTCTACATTGAAACTCAAAATACGAGGTCTGTGGAAGAACTTAATTATCTCACGGCGTGATTCACGAAGCCATAAGGGGCTAATTTCGGAAACAGGCGGAAACTCTGGCGTGTTCTGTCACTTCAGAGAGAAAGAGAAAAGTAACACTCTTTGTCGACTCGTCGCAGAACCCTCCTTCTCCAAAAACCTCCCTTTAAGAAAATTCGTCAAGAAGTAGGAGGGGGGATCAGCTTCCCTCACTTCTCATTGAAGTAGACATTTTCTCAGTTCATGGTCTATGACCAATCACGATAAAACAATTCATGGTTATTTTTGTTATCTGTTATTTATTATGGTTATATCTGTTATTGTCCATCTGTTATTTTTTCGACCTGAGTGACAAGTTGTTTTCATTAATACAAAACGCTAATTGCATGTAATAAGTATAACTACCAATAACACTGCTTGTCTGCTGCCATATTTGAGTGATGGGTTGTTATTGTGTGCTTGTCAAGGAATATACATTCCTCTCTCCTGAGAAGGAAATGTTACAGCTCTTCCCATGGGAAAACTGCTACAGTACACACACTAAATTGCAAACAAAATAAAAAAGTCTCGATTTATTTTTTATTAATTAAAAAAAATGGCACATGCATATCTTTATTTTTGTTTTTTCATAATGAATATTTATAAGTTTCCAATAGTATTTCGAAACTTTACATGATTATTGATTTCTTTGTTAAAATGTTTTAATTATTCCAATTATTTTGATTTTTCAGTGAAATCAAGACTACATTAACCCATTTTCCAAATATGGGTAATATTCAATTTCTCTCAAAATGTTATTCAGCAAATCTTCACTTAGAGAGCAGCGACGAGCCCACCTGTGAAAGATTTGGTAAGTATTCTGATTGAAAAATCAGTGTGAAATTTTCTTTGATAATCTGTTAATGTGAAACTACTAACTACTTAATTTAGAATGTCAATTATTGCGTAACTGTTAGTATAAAATTATTAATTATTGGGAAACTTTCAGTATAAAACTGTTAATTATTGTGAATCTCTTAATGCGACATTAACTTGAAATTAAAAAAAATATGAAATCAAAAAATACATTTTAAATAGTTATAGTTACATGCAGCACTATATATATCTATTACATGCAGTTAAAAACTATTCACACTCTAATTTTAAGAATTTCATAATATATTGTTGCTGAGATCAACTCCGTGAAATGAGTAGCTCGTTAATGAATAATGAATAAACTGTAATGAACTAACGCATATGTAACGTCTTGACTAGGGATTGCAATATTGGACTAAAAGTTCAATACCGGTATTCGGTACTTTTTAGATCTCAATACCGGGATACCTGGCAGTAGAAATTTTAGAAAAAAAAAGAGGAAACACAGGTGTTTTTTTTGTTTTATTTGCCAGTTTTATTAGAGAATATATATATCACAAAAAAATTTGTTACTTATAAATCATAACAGTATAAAAAGAATCACAAAAAAGTAAAGCAACATCGTGTTGATTTAAATCACAAAAAAAGTGTACAAATCACTATTCAGTACAGTCACCATTTTACTTATAATTTCATCCAAATTATCTTATTTTTTTTTCAAAATAATATAAAATCCCTGATGGCTTGGGTTTATAAATGGTGCTTAAGTTTGTATTTTCATCGCAATTAGATTCCTTCCTCTTTAACAAATTTATATCATGTTTCGGTTTTAAATGTGTATGCTTGTACTTCCTTCATTCACTTTAATAACTCTTGAACATTTTTTACATTGTGCCCCCATATTCTTTTCATCATATAAATAATGAAACCAAACCGAAGTATTATCAACTGATTTTTTTATGTTCTTTAAAGTTATTCTTATTCACTATTATGGGGTATTATTTTTGAGTATATATATAATAAATCTGAAAATTTTGAAATATTCTGAAATAAATCTGAAATATTTTGAACTCTAAAGTATGATATGCAAATACAATGTGACTAACAAATTCACCAATTTAAAAATATCGAAATATTACACACTTTTTTCACAACTACAACCTTGTTTTCACAGATAAGAATTTCTAGTTTTTAGACAAGAATTCACAGACCAGAATAAGAATTTCACAGAAAAGAATTCTAAATTTCTAGTAAATACCGAAAAACCGGTATTTAAACTTGTGAATACCCGTATTACAAAAGGCTTAAAATACCGGAATTCGGTATTGCAATTCCTAGTCTTGACCTATTTTAAACCTATAACGGCTTCAAGAAGAGGATCACTTTCAGGTTCTTGGGAACACTTTAATTTTTATTTACAAGCATTATATATATATACCTTAATTAACACACGTCATGATACACAAAACCACAAGGGCCTCACTTTGTAAACAGGTGGAATCTCCTGCCAGTTCTTTCATTTCAGAGAAAAAGACAACATAATCAGTCCATGGTCTATCACCAACCACGATGCGACAACTCATGGCGTAATCCATATTCCATCTGTTATTGTTTCGACCCGTGAAGGTCAAACAGACATCGCTAATTTCATGAAGTCTCATTATCCATGATTGTCTGCACTGATTATCTGATTATATGCTATCAGATTTGAGCGCCAGATTGTTCTCATTAGTATAAAACACCAATTGCATGTAATATGTCCACGCTACTGCTTATCTGCTGTCAAATTTGAGTGATAGGTTGTTATTATCCACTGGCTAAAGAATACCCACTATTTCCCTTGGGAACAGAAATGCTATATCCCTTCTCTTGGCAAAAATGCTACTGTATAATTCGTTCACTGGTTAACATTTATTTATTGTTTACTTTTGATTTGCTTTATTTTTCGTATTTCCAATTAAAAAATTTTTTTTTCTTTCTAATGCAGCTGGCAAACACAGACAGCTTGGTCTTAGATGCCTTAAGGCAAGTGCTGCACAGACGTACTCACTTTGTATTACCCAGGGGGCGCGTGTAACTTGAAGATAAGCCACGGACGCGGAGTAACAATGCCCCCGCAACGCTCTACGATCCTATTAGACCGGGACCTACTTTTTAAAGTGAATTCCGAACCACTACAAACAAACCTGGCTCCGACGAGACTCGAACCCGAAACCTGTGGTACCGAGCGCCAGAGCGCTAGCCACTCGACCATTCAGGCCCTTTCCAATTAAAATAGTTTATTTATTTTTTAATTAAGATATTTCTTATTTATAATTGCTACAATATTGTAATTTTTTAATATACTGAAGTGACAAAAGTCATGGGATAGCAATATGCAAATTTTCAGATGGCAGTAGCATTGCGTAGAACAGGTATAAATGCGCAGTGCTTTCGCAGAGCTTTCATTTCTGTTCAAGTTATTCATGTGAAGAGGTTTTGACGTGATGATGACCGCACGATGGGAATTAACAGACTTTGAACGCGGAATGTTAGTTGGAGCTAGACGCATGGGTCATGCCATTTCGGAAATCGTTAGGGAATTCAACATTCCCAGATCCACTGTGTCAAGAGTGTGCCGAGAGTATGAAATTTCAGGCATAACATCCCACCATGGACAGCGCAGTGGTCGACCGCCTGCACTTCCGTCTGCAAAGAGTCGTAAATTCTAACAGACAAGCAAAACTGCGTCAAATAACCGCAGAAATCAATGTGGGACGTACAAGGGACTTGTCTGTTAGAACGGTGCGGAGAAATTTGGCTTTCTTGGGCTATTCCAGCAGAAGTCCGACTCGAGTGCCTTTACTGACAGAACGACATCGCTTGCAGCGACTCTCGTGGGCACGTGAGCATATCGGTTGGTCCCTAGATGAATGGAAAACCGTGGCCAGGTCCGATGAGTCACGATTTCAGTTGATAAGAGCTGATGGTAGGGTTCGAGTGTGGCACAGACCCCATGAAGCCATGGACCCAAACTGTCAGCAAGGCATTGTTCAAGCTGGTGGTGGCTCCGTAATGGTGTGGGCTGTTTTTTCATGGCATGGACTTGGTCCTCTGGTGCGACTGGACCGAACATTGACTGGAAATGCTTATGTTCAGCTACTTGGAGATCACTTGCAGCCATTCATGGACTTCATGTACCCAAACAACGATGGGATTTTTATGGATGACAATGCGCCATGTCACCGGGCCACAACTGTTCGCGATTGGTTTGAAGAACATTCTGGACAATTCCAACGTATGATCTGGCCACCTAGATCGCCCGACATGAATCCCATCGAGCATTTATGGGACATCATCGAGAGGTCTGTTCGTGCCCAAAATCCTGCACCATCAACTCTTTCACAATTATGGACGTCTATCGAGACAGCATGGCTCAATATTCCTGCAGAAGACTTCCAACGACTTGTTGAGTCCATGCCACGTCGAGTTGCTGCACTTCGCCGGGCGAAAGGAGGGCCGACACGATATTAAGAGGTATCCCATGACTTTTGTCACTTCAGTGTATTGTTAAAGTTTTTTTTTTACATTTATAATAGTGTTAATATCATATTTTAACTATAAGAAAAAAATCATATATTTCTACAAATTTGAACAAAATCAAAATTTGAAGAAACGAAAACTTTCAGTTGCTTTTTATGTGATTATTTGCTTTTTAGTAAGTTTTCCAATAATTTTTTGTTGGAACATAAATGATTTTTCCTTTGCAATGAATATTTAATTTATTTAAAACTTTTAATGAATTGAAAGTCTGGTAAATGGCACGCCCTTATTTTTAATGCGTCGTGTTAAATTATTGTATTGTTACCCATGAAAAATGTCTGATCTGCTTTATATAAATAATGCACCTTACGAATTTTTTCCCTTTAAATAGCCATTAGAAAAAAGGTATTCAAACTAAACATTCTTCTTCTTCATTAACGCAACAGCCCCACAGTGGGCTAAGGCCGTCTGCCTACTGGCAAATTTCTAGACAGGGTAGGATTGTCAGCCCAACGCTCTACGGTCATATTAGACCGGGAACTACGGTTTAAAGGGGATTCCGCCCCACCACAAACATCCGTGGCACCACCGGAACTTGAACACGAAGCCTGTGATACTAAGTGCCAGAGCGACAGTCCCTCGGCCATCATTGAGTTTATATTTTAAAAACTTAAGGTATCCTCCCTATGATTCGCGTCTTTCTCCATCATCTCCTAAATTAATTAACCCACTAAAAGTTTTTTATTTTCTTTCTAATGCAGCTGACAAACAGACAGCTTGGCCTTGGATGCCTTAAGGCAAGCGCTGCACAGACGTTACTCACTTTGGGCGAGTGTAACTTGAAGATAAGCCTCGGACGCGGAGTAACAATGCCCCCGCAACGCTCTACGATCCTATTAGGACCGGGACCTACGGTTTAAAGTGGATTCCAGATCACTACAAACATCCATGGCACCACCGGGATTCGAACCCGAAACCTGTGGTACCAAGCGCCAGAGCGCTAACCACTCGGCCATTCAGGCCCCAACCCACTAAAAGTAGTGTAATCATTTCGTAAAGAACTGTTGTTAGTAGTATATTTTGAGGTTTGGTTTGATTTGTCGCTCTACGATTATTTTGTGGACACTTTGGGATCATTAGAACTGGACCTACAGTTTAACATGTATTCCGAATCACTCACAAACGTCCATGCCTCCGCCAGGATTCGAACCTGAAGTACCAAAGGGCAGAGCTCTAGCCAATTGGCCATTATGCCGCGGGATATTTTGGGGAAAAGACTTGTAAAACATTTTAAATACAAAAACATGCCGACAAATGACCAAAGTGCACCCAAACGCAATCAATATTGAAAAATGATGTCATTGTATTGTCCAAAAGTGCGTTAAAATAGATTCTGCAATCTCAGCGCAGATAATTTTCGATTTATTCACACTTTTTCATACCTTGTACTCCAGAGAAAGAAATATATCCTACTTATAAGTTGAATATTTTTTGAATACTTTTATTTGATACAAGAACTCTAACAGGTGGGTTGAAAAGTTCCTAGGCTGACACATAGATGGCGCTACTAGTATTAAATCCATATGATTTTTAGTTAGCCCTAACCTTCAAAAGACACGTGTATAAATTTGAAAGCTGTTGCACTATTAGTACGGTCATTTTTAGTGTTCATCACGTGCAGTCCACTCGGCTGACTGTCGATTGGACTCCGGTGTGAAATGATGGAGCCATGTTTCATCCATTGTCACATATCGACG
Source organism: Caerostris darwini (assembly GCA_021605075.1). Lineage (NCBI taxonomy): Eukaryota > Metazoa > Arthropoda > Arachnida > Araneae > Araneidae > Caerostris > Caerostris darwini. Next base: position 682,141 of record BPLQ01015536.1, read on the forward strand.
CAAAAATTCGGGTTTATTACGATTGAACAGCTCCAAACACTGCTTAGAATCATCCATTCGTTGTTGTTTTTGGTCGATTGTGAGCTCGCACGGCACCCACTTTGAACAGAGCTTTCGCATATCCAAACATTCATTCACGATATGTTCAACACGTTCCTTTGATATCTTTAGGGTCTCAGCTATCTCAATCAACTTCACTTTACGGTTATCAGAAATTATTTTGTGGACTTTTTTGATGTTTTCGTCGGTAACAGCCTCTTTGGGGCGTCCACTGCGTGCATCGTTCTCGGTGCTCACTTCGCCTCGTTTAAATTTAGCAAACCACTTCTCTACGGTTGATTTTCCTGGTGCAAAGTCCGAATAATGTTTATCAAGTCAAGCCTTGGCTTCAACAGTATTTTGTTTCGCCAAAAAGCAATGCTTTATTAACACACGAAATTCCTTTTTATCCAATTTTTTCAAACTAACAAAAGTTGCTTCACTAAAAATGCTATAATTTACGTACTAATAGTGCAACAGCTGTCAAATTTATACAAGTGTCTTTTGAAGGTTAGAACTAACTAAAATTCATATGGATTTAATACTAGTAGCGACATCTATGTGTCAGCCTACGAACTTTTCCGCCCAACTGTTATGTTATTATCATTATAATTTTTACATTCCTATGCAAATATCCCTTTACAGACATTCCCTGTGAGCAGGGTGGTTCCATTTTTCAAAAGGCACTCACTTTGTACTTCATTAAGTTGAGACTGCATCCAGAAGACGCTTTTTTACCGTGGGACGAGAACCAGATGATTTTCATTCACTCTCCTTTCGTTCCCATCAGCCAGTTCGAGGTTAATTTCATCAAACCGAAAGTCGACTACATAATAAACATCAAGATGGTAAGATATGAAGATTTCTAAATATTTTTCGTTCTTTCCAGTTATTTTAATTTCTTTTAAGATTCGATTCAGATATTTTAATTTCTTTTAAGATTCATTTCAGATATTTTAATTTCTTTTAAGATTCTTTTCAGGTATTTTAATTGCTTTTAAGATTCTTTTCAGTTATTTTAATTTCTTTTAAGATTTTTTTCAGGTATTTTAATTTCTTTTAAGATTCTTTTCAGGTATTTTAATTGCTTTTAAGATTCATTCCAGTTATTTTAATTTCTTTTAAGATTCTTTTCAGGTATTTTAATTGCTGTTAAGATTTTTTTTAGGTATTTTAATTTTTTTAAGATTCTTTTCAGGTATTTTAATTGCTTTTAAGATTCATTTCAGACATTTTAATTTCTTTTAAGATTCTTTTCAGGTATTTTAATTGCTTTTAAGATTCTTTTCAGGTATTTTAATTGCTTTTAAGATTCTTTTCAGGTATTTTAATTGCTTTTAAGATTCTTTTCAGGTATTTTAATTGCTTTTAAGATTTATTTCAGATATTTTAATTTCTTTTAAGATTCTTTTCAGGTATTTTAATTGCTTTTAAGATTCTTTTCAGGTATTTTAATTGCTTTTAAGATTCTTTCCAGTTATTTTAATTTCTTTTAAGATTTTTTTCAGGTATTTTAATTTTTTTTTAAGATTCTTTTCAAATTATACACATGATATTTTTATCTGAAAAGAATTTGTTTTGTTTGAAACTGTTTCTCAAGTGCACATAAAAAATTTCGGTTAAAATCTAGGATCCTGTACCCTTTGTGCCAAACACATCGCCAAGTTGCCAAGTCGGTAAGTAAGCATAGAAATGAATGGGCCAGGTAGTTTGCGCGGTAAAATGATATTACGCCAAAATCCTTTACTGTGTTGCCAAATCGCCAAGTAAACAGACAAAAAGGTTGCCAAGTTCGGTGTCATTGTAAAGTGCTATTTCGCCAAAATTTATAGCCAAACAGTGCTTTTACGCCAACATTAGCAGCCAAATAGCTATTACCTCAAAGTTTATTCCTGAGAAGGCTTTGAAGCCAAAGTTTATCGCTTTAACGCCAAATATTATCACTATCCTTTATCGCCAACATTTATCGCTTTATAGCCATTTTTCACTAAGCAAATTTTGTTATATTTCTTTTAAGCCAAAAAATGCTTTATCGCCAATATTTATCGCTTTATAGCCAAATTTTTTCACTAAGTGAATCTTTTTTTTTTTTTGAGGCGCTTTTACGCCAAAAGTTGATGCTTTATCGCCAAATTTTTATCACTAAAATTTTTTATATCTGGAATACTTTTGCGCAAAATGAAACCGCTTTTACGCCGAAATTTAGCGCTATTATGCCAAGAAAATTATATCTAAAATGCCTTTACGCCAATTTATATCGCTTTATCGCCAAATTCTTACCACTATTATGTCAACTTTTTAATGTTTTCTTTTTACGCCATATATTGCCGCTTTAACGCCAAAATATATCATTATTTTGTCAACATTTTATTCCTAAATTGCTTTCACACCAAATTAAATCGCTTTATCGCCAAATTATTATGTGGAATTTTATTTTGCTTTGTCACAAAAAGTATCGTTTAAACAAACATAATAATCGCTGTTAATTGATACAATTTCGTTACGATAAAATTTCGCCGAAGTTATTCGCCACCACACTTTTCATGAATAAAAAATAAGTCATGTTCTTTACGAAGCCGAATTCGAATGATAAATTAATATTAACAAAAGATAAAAAAGAAGAAAAAACTAGAGAATAACTTACCTTTTATTGTGGTGGGAACGAACATTTTATTCCATCGGTGAAATCATAAATTATTCTGCGGATGTCACATTTGTGCTGCCGCCGCCACATGCACTCTGCCAGATAATTATCAAATGTTCCGGACACATTATTTTATTAATATTAATTTATTTTAATTATTAAAAATTTAAATTGTAACGTTAACTAACGTTCTAAAAAGCTAAAGCTTCAAATATTCCGAGCGAATTCCAATTACGGTTGTCAGAAAATCCTAACTAAACGAACATCTTTAAAAAGGAAATTAATTATTTAAGAATAAAATATAAGTTATTAATAAATAAAAAAATCGTTTTCTTGTTTGTTTCTTACTCTCCTGAGTGGCAACTTCATAACTATTGTTTATGTTCTGAATCAGTGACCGTCGTACGTTGAATAAGTTCGGAATAATCAGTAATTTATTGGAATACTAATTTAAAAGAATATATATTTCTGTTCTTATTTACTGCAAATAAGTATTCTGCAAATAATAATATAATCACATAACAATAAATAGTCATTTTATTGTTTGGAAAATGAAGCTACGAATTCCTCTAATTATAGTATTGCAACCCTAAAGAAATTGGCGGAAAATTGGCGAAATATTCAGGGTTGCAAGATTGGCGACTTCCTCAGGGGTACAGTATCCTAGATTTTAACCAAAATTTCTGTTTAATTTAATGTCGTTTTACCAAACATAATCAAAAAATTTCTCAAACAGTTATGGATTTCTAAATCATCAGAACAACTAAACGTTTAGGAATAAAAGATTTTTTAATTATTCAATTTAACCACCATATATTTTAAAGCGATTGCACTTTTTTTAAATTGTTTTGTTTTGAATCTTTTTAATTATTTGTCATGTTAGTAACTATTAATTTTTTACAATATTTTTTTAATGTCTTGATTGAGATGATTCGATAAAATATAGGCTATTTATATTAAACAATATGGGTCAATTGTTTGTTTATTAAACAATTGTTTGTTTATTAACAATGCTAAATTCATTGTTTAGGCTTTAGGATTAAGCAATCAAATATCGGATTAATTTTATATTAGATATTTAATAAATATTAAACATTTTTTTCAAAATGTTAATGGCCAATGATTTGCTTCGAAACATTTTTTTCGAAATAGAATAAATTTACGAAATCTCTATGTAATTATTTTTTTTTCCTTTAAAAAAATATAAAACTTAATGTCGAATAAATATTAAATATCTATTTGAAAATTTACTTAATAATGATTCAAAATAGTTGCATTTCTAAAATCGTTTAAAAACAATGTGAAATATCAGGTGAATTGATACATTAGAGCAGGGGTCTCCAAACTACGGCCCGCCAGGGTCATCAATCCGGCCCGCGACAGCGAAAAATATACTAATGAGATTTATGTAATTATATAGATAATAGCAGAAAAATTAAAACTGTTTTGGCCCTTGGTACGTACTGGAGTAAACAGTATTGCCCTAAGGCTGGAAAGTTTGGAGACCCCTGCATTAGAGTATAACAATACACAAATTGAAAAAAAAAATGTATTCCTTATGTAGAACTTCAACCGCTTCCAATAGATTCATCCCGATCGAGTCCACAGTTTTTGTAGACTTCTCTACCAGTCTAACAATGGCTGGACTTTTGCAGTAGGTGTCTAGGGGATTTGACAGACAAAACGCAGTAATGCGATGTTTCTTTAAATAAAGCCATTTAATTACATGAGCCATTTAGTTACTAATTAAGTGCTAAACATATTATCTCGCTGCTTGACGCAGCCTGCCCAATCTCGCTGTTCTCTCGTTGTTCGCCAGCGTTCTTCTCCCCCTTCTTCATCTACGGGGACCTGTGCCCCTTCTCCTGGGGTCAGAGTTCAAAGTTGAATACTCCCCCACATTGTAAACAGGCCCTGTCAAGGACAAGTAACCGTGATATGTCGCCGCCTGCTGATTACCACACAAACAAATCCTACACTTATGTAATTTTTTATTATTATTATTTTTTATTTATTAACAGGAGGAGGAACATCTTTTACCTCATCCTTATCAAACCAATTGCACTGATTACGAAGCCCTGTGGTTGAAAAATAACAAAACAGGACCTCGGTCAAAAGAAGTAAGTTCTTCATTTATTCAGATACCAGTTGTCGCCTTGTTTGATCAATAGATTTGAATTATTGTAAGCCAAATTAGCTATTATGTTTCAAATAATAAGTTTAAATTCTTTCCATGTGCATTTTTATATCAAATACTGGATTCACATTTTGACACCTTATTGAATTTTCACACTAAGAGTTTGACCTTCAATGGAGACGAGAAGACATATACCCTTTGTCATTGTTCGGCCATCACGTCTCCTTCTAATCTCATTGATTGTATTGGTGCCTCTGTGAGGCAACTGTTGAATGAGAGGAGGAACCGTTTACGATCTATTGATGCAGCATGATCTAGTGGACTTGGTTTAGGATTCTAAATCAAGAGGATAAACAACAACCACAAACATACTTTTAGAATTCATCAAATTCAAGCACAACCCCTCTTAAAAAAAAGCATAACGTACACTCAATAGCCAAAACATTATGACCACCTGTCAATAACGAGTTGGCCCACCTTTGGCGCGCAACACAGCTTCAACCCACCTTGGCATGGATGCCACAAGTCCTTGGTAGATGGCCGGAGACAGATTGTACCTGATGTTTAAGCAACGGTCACACAAATCCGAGATATTGCGAATTGGTGGTCTTTGAACTCTGAGCTGCCTTCCCAGGACATCCCCAATGTGTTCTATCGGATTGAGATCCAGCGAGTTAGGCTGCCAGGACATTAACTGGAATTCAGCATCATGTTCCTGGAACCACTCCAACACAATTTTAGCCTTGTGACAAAGGGCGTTGTCCTGTTGGAACATTCCGTTTCCAGCTGGAAAAACAGAGGCCATGTAAGGGTGCAACTGGTCCGCAATGATGTTCAGATACCCTGTAGCATTCATGGTCTGCTCTACCACAACCATGGGCCCCAGAGACGCCCAAGAGAACGTCCCCCAAAGCATAACACCGCCACCACCGGCCTGTGTATGACCTACTGTACATTGATGGAGCAACTGTTCGCCTGGAAGACGGCGTATCCTGACACGGCCATCGGGGTGATGAAGGACAAACCGTGATTCATCTGACCAGGCAACTCTCCCCCACTGATCCATGGACCAGTCATGATGTTCCCGGGCCCAGCGCCGGCGTAGTTGGCGATGACGCTTGGTCAGCAAAGGCACACGAGTGGGACGTTTGCTGCGTAGCCCCATATCCAACAGTGTCCGCTGAACAGTGTGCTCCGATACTATTCTACTTGGCCCTGCATTGCATTGGGCTGTCAGCTGAGCCACTGTCTTTCTCTGGTTTTGCTTCACCATGCGACATAGTCTCCGACGACCTTTTTCTTTGATAGCGTGTGGACGTCCAACACCATGTCGTCTACTGCTGGTTTCACCGTCATTCATCCACTTTTCATAAGTACTAACAACTGCAGATCACGAATAACCCACGAGTCGTGCAGTTTCGGAAATATTTGCTCCGAGCCTTTGAGCCATTACAATCTGCCCTCTATCAAAGTCGCTTAGATCCGCAGCCTTTCCCATCACACACAGAAGTAAGTGAAAGAATGATTCTTCAGACTCTCCAGCAGCAGTTAAATACCACTTCCACCTGATTCCCGTGCCTTTCACGTCACCCAGGAGAGTTCATTGCAAAATGTAGGGGTGGTCATAATGTTTTGGCTCTTGTGTGTATATGGCTACGGAAAACATGAAAACATCATTGAATTAGAAGCAACTAATCTTTTTCAGACTTGGTCCACACTCGATATCAAACTTTCTAACTGTCATATTTCCAATTTAGATTTTCTATTTGTTAGACAGATACCTTTTCCAACATTCGTTACAGTTTGCCATCCAAAAACAAGATCTCCAAAAGCAAATCTGATCATAGATATAACAATTGGAAGTCTTAGATAGAATAAATTCAATTAAATGAATTAGTGAATTCCCAATAGAGTAATGCCATTAACGATACTTTTTTTAATGTTTTCTAGATGTGTATTGAACTGTGCGGGATTGCTGCTTCCAAAAATTATTCTACTTGCGAATTTTCTCGGACGATGCACGAAACTGCAGACAGCATGTGCAACTCGGATCCTTTTTTAAGTAAATAAACTTTTCGATTAGTTTTGATAGTTAATTGTTTTTAAAATTTAGAGTTTTTCAATCATAGTGAATTTGTAATTTTTCTGATAGGTACTATAAAGCATAAAGGATAATAAAGTATAAAGGATAGAAAAAATGTCTATAAATGTTGATATTCAATCTCAACATTTAAGAAACAAATATTCAAAAAAAAAAAAAATAATAAAATCCAGAAGAAAAGTAAATTAAACTTATAGTTCTCATTTTAAAATTATATCTTTATTCTGTCTAGTTATTTTTAAATATTTGTGTGAACCAATGATGATATATCGTGATTTCTATATTTTTATTTTTCTGTTTATTGCCACGTTGTTAATAAATACCATACCATCTAAGGGTAAAGTGTCGTATCTGTAGCATGAATATACTACAGATAGTCATTTATGTTACTACAGACTTTATCGTATCTGAGCTAATAAATGATATTTATTAGCACAGAAAAACAGAAAAATCAAAATGTGGAAATTACAACAAATTACCTCCGACGTAAAGATTTAGATATTTTATGATTTCTGAAGGAATGAATTGTACAATATTAAATAATTTTAATTTTATTATAATCTAATTTTTGTAAACAAAATTAAAATTCATATAAGCTTTTTATTTATGCTATATTCAAAATTTTTGTAATTTCACAACTTTTCCATTTAATTTTCAACAAAATTTCTGTGTCAAAAAAGAATTTTTTTAAAGTTAAAAAAATATTTCTTTTTAAAATGTAACTATGTAAAAATGTAACTATTTTAAATGTAATATATTTTTTTATTACCAGTGTAGCTCATTTTTTTATCATTAACATTCAATTTTAAAAATGTCGGAATGGTGCTTTAATTAATAATAAATAAATGCGAAAAAATAGATTTCTGTAAACTACAGGAAACACGAAAAGTGTGGTATAAAAATTAATTATTTTAAATTTAAAATATTATTTAAAACACTTGGCGCTCATTTTGATTAAGCATCAAAGCTAATTATTTTTCTAATGAAAAGGTGAAGTTTATTGCTCATGTTATTTGAATGGAAAAGATTTCTAAACTAATTTTTATGTTACTCAAAAAGATTTTTATGTCGTTCTTTTATATCATTCATTATATTTTATTTTTATCGTTCATGTTATTTTACTTTTATCATTCATGATGTTTCATTTTTATCGTTCATGATATTTTATTTGGTACTTACGTATTAACGGTACCTTGGCGACAGACTTGGCGGTTTTTAGGTGTCGCCAATCTAACAGCTACAGATTTGGCGCTTTTTGGCGTTTTCCAGTTATCAAAAAGTGGTAAATAAAGAAATAAAAGAACAAGAGAATAACTGAAGAAATACATATGAAATTCTGAATTACTTGAAAAAGCCTTTATAAAAAATGGCGCCACTTAAACACCGCCAAATCTGTAGCTGCGTTTGGCGCGTGTGCTTTTTATTGGCGCAACTGTCGCCAAGGTACCGTTAATATGTAAGTACCTTTTATTTTTATCGTCCATGATATTTTAATTTTATCGTTCATTATATTTTATTTTTATTGTTCATTCTATTTTATTTTTTTAAGATTCATTTTATTTTATTTTTTATCGTTCATTATTATTCTAACGGTGTCCCATGTCAATAAAAATAATAATCCGAAATTCTATACTTTGTAATTCGCCAATTCATCTCGAATAATGTAAAAATAAATTTGTTTTTAAAATTTTCAGAAACAAAATAAATCGAACAATAGAGAGTTTTTGCATACCGTACGTTAGTTACCTTAGGACGTCCGTTAGCTTGTTCTCCCTAGCGCGCATGCTCATAGGAAATTATGTTTCCTATGAGCATGCGCGATAGGGAGAAAAAGCTAACGGACGTCCTACGGTAACTGACGTACGGTATGCAAAAACTCTCTAATAATAGAAAAAAAATCGTTTGATTACCTCATTTATCATTGCCGATAAATATTAAAAAAATTCTCATTTAAAATCTTCTAATGTCATCTTTTTAATTGTTTTTTTTATTTTTATTTTTACTGTTCCGGTTCGAAAAGAAAAAAACAAAACAAGTAAGAGTACATTAAAAAGGAAAAAAGTACAAAAATTATTCCTGGATTTAGTTCTAATTAAACCTCTTTTCTCCAGTTTTGTGCCCTAAATTTGAAATGCAGAAGAAAATTCGACGACAGTGCGAAGCTCTGTGCAATTCTGAATGTGTGTAAGAAAATTTTGATATATTTGAAATTTATTGTTGCCAAATAAATTTATCAATTTATTTTATATAGTTGATGAGTTTCCTGATTGATTTTTCTGCTGATTGGCAAAACCTTTTAAACAATAACATTCTTTGAAACTACGGCATCAGGATTGTTAAATATGTTATAAAAAGATCATTATTAGATAGTTCCCTTTTCAACTTTTTTTTTTGCCGTAATTCCGCGTGTAATCACCTGAAAAATATGAAATTCAGAACAGATAGTATTTTGTACTTAAAGGTCTTTTGTACTCTTATGTAGCTGGCAAACATTTATACAGCTTGGTCTTGGATGCCTTAAGCCGAGCGCTGCACAGACGTTCTCATTTTGCACTACCCAGGGGGCGCGTGTAACTGGAGGATAAGCCACGGACGCGGAGTAACAATGCCCCCGCAACGCTCCACGATCCTATTAGACCGGGACCTACGGTTTAAAGTGGATCCCGAACCACTACAAACGTCTATGGCACAGCCGGGACTCGAACCCGAAACCTATGGTACCGAGCGCCAGAGCGTTAGCCAGTCGGTCATTCAGGACCGGATGAAGAAACATACTAAACACAAAAATTAATACAACCCATACAATATGCATTAAAAAGAGTTTTTACTGAAAGAGAAACTTTGGTGCAAATACTTGTCTGAAAATAGCGACACCAAGAAGTAGATATTCCTTAGTAAAATTTATGATCTTCTTTGTCGCTTGGCGTCGTCTCTCCATACTCAACATCAAATTATGCAATAATTGTTGAGGTAAGAGCTTATTTCTCAATGCGTATCCCGTTTCAATTGTAGGGTGTTTTCCGGCTGTGCCAAACATAATACACTATCTGGAAGAAAATGACGGGACACCCCTCGAAAAGTAGAAAAGTCGACAATACAGCCATATCCTATAAATACTCTGTGGAGTCGACTAGAGTTGTTTTTTGTCAAGATGGGAAGAGTTGTCTGAGTTCGAGAAAGGTGTGTTGGTTGGATTGCATCTTGCCAAGGTGTCAATTAGGGAGTTATCCCGTCTCCGTAACTGCTCAAAATCAACTGTAGCACGTGTTGTGTGTCGCTATAAGACTGAGGGACACTCAGAACAAACCCCGAAATTCCCCTAGAGTTCTCACCAGCAGGGACCGGCGGATGTTCGGCAGGGAGATTCGAAGTAACCGTCAAACATCCAGGTGTGGCCGTTTCGACCAAGACTCTTCGTATCGAGGCCCATAAGTTAGGTTACACTAGACGTTCAGCAGCCTATAAGCCTTTGATTACGAAAACCAACAAGAAAGCGCGCCTTCGATGGGCCAAATACCACTTTACTTGGACTCTGGATGACTGGAAACGCGTCCTTTGGAGTGATGAGTCACGATTTACCCTTTTCCGTTCCGATGAACGTGTTTGGGTATGGCGTTTACCAGGAGAACGCCTTTTGCCCGAGTGTGTCGTCCCAACTGTAAAGTTTGGTGGAGGAGGATTGATGGTATGGGCCTGTTTCTCCTGGTATGGGGCTGGCCCAGTGGTGAAGGTTGATGGTGCGATGAATGCCGATAGATACTGTGATATTCTCGACAATCATGTCCTTCCTACCTTGGGGGCAACGTACAATATGGATGATTGCTGGTATCAAGACGACAACGTAACATGCCATGTTGCAAGGAGGACTCTTGATTGGTATGTGAACAACAACGTTAAGCGCATGGAGTGGCCGGCGCAGAGCCCTGACCTTAACCCAATTGAACATCTCTGGGACGAATTGGACCGTCGATTGAGGGCCTGCACCCCACTCTCCAAAAGCAAGCCTGAACTATGGAACTTCCTGTTAAACATTTCGAAGGAAATTCCTCTTACTACTATGGCTAATTTAGTGGAAAGCATGCCCAGAAGGGTTGCAGCTGTGATCGCAGCCAAAGGAGGCCCTATCTCCTATTAATTTTAATAAATATGGGTTTATGTCGTTATAGTGTCGTGTCCCGTCACTTTCTTCCACATAGTGTATGATGTGTATATAATAGTGCCGAAAGGTGTCGCCACAAAGTATCCTACACATGTTTTATGGGATTTAAATGGGGGGTAGTATACACTGATTAATCCATTCTAATGTGGCTTGGTAAAGCCACATTAGACCACTCCAAGACAATAACTTACTGATGCTAGTGGGGTATATCAATTGGCATTGATCATCACGGGCAAAAGGATAGCAGGTTACGGAGTTTCAATGAGGTTTTAGGAACCACTAAACCTCCACATCTTAAATTAGTTAAATATTTGCACAAATTGAGGTCGCTTGAATTAAAGAAATAAGAATGCAATTAAAGAAATAAAGAAAATTTAGCCAAACATTTCCTGTTATCAGAACAAAACAGGAGATCGAATAAGCAAAATCTAACAGAACAATTAAATGTCCGTTACACGATACCAAAATAATAATACATAAAACAAATTAAAAATAACTTAAAACAAAATTATTGTATCAAACAAACAAAGTTGTACTGGAGAACACAACAAAATAATTATACAGCTTACAGATCAAAGCAAATAAACGTACGAAAAAAAAAAACATAACAAAAGTGGTTTCAGAAGTATTCAACAGATGGCGCCACGACAATCTGTAACGAGGATGACTCCATTGATGAAATTTACTTCTTTTTTTTAATGTTTCATCCACCAATCTAACAGGTAGCGTCAATTGCGTCAATTGCGTCAATCTTTCAAGACGGTGGGCGAATAAGCTAACTTTAGGAAGGCGTCTGACCAGAGTAAGGAGCGACACTTGTTGTCCTATTGCAGCACGTAATTCTGAGAAATCTTTAACTTACAAGACGATATATTGGTCATCCATTGGTAGTGATTTTCTTGGCCGACCATTTCCAACTTTTCTTATAGCTGCACCTGTGGTTTGGAAGGCTTTACAAATCTCGTGAGACGACATTTTTGTTTATTTGAAACTATTGGGCAACACTTGTCCCGCTACTCCTCTCCTCATGTTTTGCTATCATTCTACATCGTATGAAATCATCCAAATGGTTTCTTTCTAACCATAACTTTCCTCATGATTATTCCATAATGATCTCACTTAACTTGCAGAGAATACCTTTAATAATGCCTTTTATCTCGCTTATTATTGTAATTTTGAACTGTATTTGATGACATTACACGTTTCCCGAATCACTTGTGACGTCTTGTTCTTGATATTTGCATACAAATAACCTATTTAACGAATTGTGTGTTAATTGTACTGTTTGCAAGAAGTAATTTTCTTCATTTCCATAGCTGTCTATTTAAAAAGTATACTGTTGCCAAAGTTTTGCCCTCCTCTTAGTATGCCATTGGAATGGTAGATGTCCGGTATACTTAGCAGATAAGAGAAATACAGAGAACCAGCGTTGATAATGGATGCAGCACAGGACACTTACTCACTGCATACACATTTTTTCACCGCTATTGAAAGATTCACCCCCAGAACTTGTATTGGGTGATGCGCTTCTACCTCTTTGAGTCCAGAGGAAGAATGTTTCATCTTAAACGTGCATTATCTTCACTTTTGGTATTGTAGTGAGGGTTTTCAGTACGTCTTCGTTTTTCAGAACATCTGTAACACTAATAAATAATCATGAAAACAGCATAGATTAGCAGATATTTCTTTTATATCTGTCTATGTAATGGCATTTCATGTAAATTGAAAACGCATCGACAATTAGTCAGTTGAAATTGTATTAATGACGTAAAAGTTTAACTGGAACGGGACGACATAGTGGATAGTTCATTGGGTTTTCTGACTAGTGGGATTGGGTTCGAAAAATGAGAAATAAAAATGTTCATATATTTAAACAGGGAGTGGCATGCTGTCTTTTGACTCTGAGTATCGATAATCAGACTGCCTAGTGAGAGATATCTTTGTTTTTTTGCCATATGACACGCAAATTCGGGACAGTTACCATTAAAAGTTCTCCTATTCAACAATAGGAAAAAAATTTCAAATCGGCATCATTTGATGGATTTTGAACAGCCTGCTACCGTTTCTACAACCACCCGTTTATCCAACCGTTATATATCCATCAAATTACTCCAGTCTCTATAAATTAGGCTAGAATCCACGTTTTAATTAACTTCTTTTTCTTCTTCAATGGCGCAACAGCCCCATGTGGGGCCAATGCCCTCTGCCTACTGGCAGATTGCGAAACCTGGGATATTTTCTTTTTATGAGGTAGGGTTGTCAGCCTTACGACCAACGCTCTACAGTCATATTAGATACCTATAGTTTAAAGTGGATTCCGAACCTCTACCATACAGCCCAGTACCCGAACTCGAAACCCATAACACCGAGCTCCAGTCACTCGACCATCAGGCCTCTATAATTATCTACAATAATTAATTTAACACAGAAGTTAAATTATTAACAAAGAAGAACAGATAAAATTGTCATAGAATTTTTCTTTTAATTATTCATTTAAAGATATATATTATTTTAAACATATAGATATTGTTAGCCTATATCGATTATAGCCTATATCAATTATACCTATAGCGATTTTTTTTCGTACTTTACAGAAAACTGAAGTATCAGTACACAATACAAGAAGTTATCAAATATCCATTGTGGGTATGTCTGATTTTGAATATTTTTATTCAAATTAAATTTGTTAATAAAATTTTGCTTCATAAAAAACATTTTAATACATAGTATATTGTATTTTATTTCTATTGACATCTCATTATTGATACTCTTTTCTATTTCAGTATAATCGCAAATGGAATTTCAGGTATGAATGAATAATGTTAAAAATACTAACATTTGAAATTAAATTACTGCATGTTTATTCTAGTAATTATTTATAATTTAAATAATATATTTGCAGTTTTGACAAATTGTTTCATAGAACTAGGAATTAGTTAGTGAAACAGCATGTTGTAAAAAGCAGCATTCAATCTTACAATTCGATAATTTTTAAGTCTGTAAAATTTAAAAAGTATATTTAATAATGTTAGTTGTACCTCTTAATTTAGAATACAGGGCTTCGCGTTTATATTTGAATATCATTGTATTTTTTTTTAGAAAGACGCAAACAATAATTTTTTCAAAAAAGAGTGCCGATGGATATATATTATTATTTTTTAGTAATATAGGATTTGCCAGATATTTATATATACAGGGTAATTATTATTAAAGTCCCACTTTCAAAATGCTGTAAAAAAGAACCACTCTTCACAATGAGTTCAAATTTGAACTGAAGATGCTTGAAGACGGGGAAAAAGGGAAGGCATCAAAAAAAGTCCAAAGTGTACTAATAGATGGCGCTGTAAGCGGCATAGAGAAAGTGAATTCGGCTTCCAGTGATATTTTGAATAGAAATTACAACGTATGTGGCATGTATTGCCCATTAAACCAACTGTAGTGTTCAATGTGCTTGATTGTTTCGGTTTTCTGAAGGAAAAAATGACTTCCAAGTCATTTAACAGTTATGACATTGTTAGTGGAAAGTCCATCCACCAATACAAGGTCATATCAAATTTAATGGGAAAAATCGGTGGAACTTCTTTTTGATGCCATACTATTTTCCCCTTCTTCAAGTATCTTCAGTTCAAATTTGAACTCATTGTGAAAAGTGGTTCTTTTTTTACAGCATTTTGAAAGTGGGACTTTAATTATAATCACCCTGTACTTTGAGAAATAATAAATACCGTTAAAAGCCCTTAAATGTACTAATATAATTAACTATGTATATACTATATATAGTTTAAACAAAATGTTACAACTACAACAAAAATTAATTTGTACTATATACAATTTAAACAAAATGTTACAATTACAACAAAAATAATTTGTACTATATATAATTTAAATACATTACATACCTTTGCAATAAAAAATCATACAGTATGATCTCGAAGACCATAGAATTGGTCTAACCCATTCCACATCATCTACATATATTGAATACAATATATACATCATTACATCATATACAATATGATGTAATGATGTATACATGTCATACGTATCAAAAAAACATATGATGATATGTATATATATCTTGCTGTTATACCGTATTTTGCAGATGGCATTAGAACCGTATACAACTGAACATGCCTACATATGTCATTAAGATTTTTGTTTGCTCAATAAAGAAAAAATTCCAAATCAAATGTTTACTCTTTTTTAAGAACAAACAAACATTAATATTTCTCTTGTATAATTATAAACATGGATCGAGACATAAAAATTAATATGTATTTTTTTTTTTTTTTTTTTTTTTTTTTTGCTGATTAGAAGTGAAACTCGTATTGTGCTATTTTTGAAAGATCCAGACGTCACCATATTGAAACACATACCATTATATGGAGTAAGTACATATCTATCTAAAATCTTTGATAATCATAACTTCTGATAGTTTACAAATACGTTTATCTGCGATTTTTATCATATTTTGCCTAGAAATGTTAAATTGATAATGTAACTTTTTAAAAAGATTTCCAAATGTTTTCTAATGTTTACAGCTATAGCTAAATATAAATGGTAACAAACTGTGTTTTAAAATTTTTGCATTTTTATGCTTATTTTTGTGTGCTGAAAAATTTATTTTTATTTACAATAATACTATTTATTTAACTCAATGGTGGATACAAATTAGTTTGGCGATTCTAAAAGTGAATAACTTTTAGACATATTATTAGCCAGAATTGACAATGAATTAGTAGTGTAGCATTTCGTTCCCAGGAGAGAGGAATGTATATTCTTTAACAAGTGTGGTGTTACTCATAGCTTTAAAACTTTAAATTAAACAAAAGCCCCTATCCTAGAAACAACTAGCTACACCATTTACCCATCACACACATAAACCATTATGAATTACACAACAACCCACACCATAAATTAAACATAAAGGTTCGCATGCCTTCAGAGACTTATATAAATAGAAAAGGAAACACACACATGTGGAAATATAAACAAACAAAATCATAATTTTAAATATTGGCAAATGTTTATTTATTGATATTTACAAATTTAACTTTGAAATAAATCTTACAAATATTAGATATTATTAAATCTAAAAAAGGGTAAAATTCTGATAATGCATTAATAAAAATATAATTTATACATGTTGCCGTAATCCCAAATTAATACTAATTAATAAAATAATGTGGTAATAGTCCTAACAGCTTATTGCTTGCCACAACTGATGAGAAGGAGGGGTACCTTCATTACTAAAGTCTTAGTGTCAATAAGGTTCAATACGCACCACTGTTCAAAGTCGTTGCAGCAGGGGCCAACCGCTCATGGAGCTCTTGTGTCGGGCAAGAAGCCTGGGGAAACATGTCCATATCATGTTGCATGGATGAGCATTTAAGGACCGTTCCCAACGTAGCGGGAGTCTTTAAGTGTGAAGAGTTGACCAATCACTAGCCTCATCACGTTCGCCTGAAACCGGTTTGAAATACACCACTTCGAGTTGACCAACTTTCAACTCAAAGCGGAACTTCACTAGGCGTAATGCTATTTCTGACGTTTCGCTGTGAAGGGGCCGAAAAATTTGTCTTGCCTGCCGTGTGAATCTTCAGCGCTTCGCGCCTCGGTGGGAATGAGCCTTTACCTTTTTCTAAAGACGCCGTAGCCTTAAAGATCTTCTGCTAACTCGTTGAAATCGAGAGCCAGGCACCAAAGCATCATGTCGAATGAAGTTTATCACCACTGTTCAAAGTTTCGTGGCTGCACGGGGCCAACAGCTCATGGGGCTCTTGAGTCGGGCATGAAGTCTCTTGTCTTGGTCACTGACACTTGGATACCGCATCAAGCTATCTTTCTTCATCTGGGCCCTCCGGCACTTCATTACGGGGGATGGGACACCACACCCTACCTTCGTCGTCCACTGTCTTTGCTACATTTCTCTCTCTCTCTCTCGATTCCTCTTTCCATCTCCGCTCTCGAAGTATCACACATCCCATTTTATAGGTCATTTTCAGTCTGTGTGTGGGGGAGAGGGGGGTTACCGAGCTATTTATTTAACTCAATGATTCAACACCATATCATAGTCTATATCCGTTCGGCAGACACACCTCGTCCATAAAATCTCCAAGTAAAGATAACGAGCTGGTTGTTGACCAATTGTAATTGTCTTGACCATCTGACCCGAAGTTTTGTATGGGCCCTGCCATTTAAAAAAAGTATTTTAATTGGCAGGGCCCATACAAAACTATATCACCTTCACCCGCAGCTCACAGATCATCACCTTCCCCCGCAGCTGTGGCAAAAGACTTGCACCCACCGGAAGCGGATCATCCCGTTGAATATATCGGATTTCCATCCGGTCAGGGCTACAGACCAACAAAAACCCTCCTCCAAGGGACGCACATAGAATGTAACATAACATATGAATTGTATAATAATTATATAAAATTTTACCTTAATAAAAAAATAATATTTACAAAAATATATTACTCATATTGACACGACACAAGTGCATAATAACAACCCATCACTCAAATCATTTTGAAAGAAATGGTGAAGCCAAACTAATTGGAAGCAAGTGTTTTTTCTAAATAGGATTTAATCTGGTCTCATTTTTTTTTTTTTAAATCACTGCCAGTACTGGAAGGAGCACCCCTTTTTGTCCCAATTGCCAGTATTTATTTAGTGCCACCTTGATATTTTAAAAAGCCTTCGCCAGCATATTTTCAATCACTATATGAATTTCAATGCAGCTAAAAAACGTTAATTTGTAGTGTACTGGTTGAGCAACCAGATTGTAATTTGGTGCTGTTGTGTTGAGATACTTGAGGCTCAAGTTGGAGATCTCACAGCTTTATTTACACACTCATAGACACCCCACACATAGATTTAGAGCCATACAATATTTAACGCATTTTAAAACAAGTAATTATACATAGTCCAGTCACATTAATGAGACCACCACCTACTTTCGACGTCAACGTGAAATAACCAATCACAAAAGGCAGGTGGTAGCACCTTGCAGTGGAGTGTATATAAAGAATTCCACTTAATACCGCTTAAATACCACTTAATACCACATTCCACACTCCACTTAAAGCCAGAATATACAACAGTGTAAATTCTGGCTTTTGACAGGTGGTCACATTAATGTGGCTGGACTGTGTTGGGGAAGGACTCGACTTCTAAGCCGAAATTCCGAAACCTCAACCACACGCAAGATGTGCAAATTATACCTCCTCTCTCTGGAGAGTCTGTAAAACAACTGACCGTTTCCCCTGAACGCCACTGGCGGCGGAGAAAGTGCCAGTGTGTAGGAGGGAGCATAGTTACAAATTCTACTTTTCAAACAGATCAGATGAACGCAGTGAATGTAATATCACTACGGGTGTTAAAATCAAAAATAAACGCTTGATTTGTGGACATGGAGAGACTTGATGACTACTAATATAGGAAAGCTCCTTTTAAAACCTGCCAAATGAGTCGAATCTTAAGTTTTCATGTTCGGTGATGAGGTCGATGTCAGTAGCCAGAAAGTGTCTCAACTGAGTTTGTGAGGGAAAAGTGGATCTTTTCAAATGCCTTCTTGGAAATGTTCTATCAAATTTTTGTTTCATCAAAACTCAGCATTGACCCACTGAAGTAATACTCTTTACATAGTAGCCTACAAGATTCATCGATACATGGGCTAATAGTTAAAAGCATTGAACAAAAAATGTTTGATGTAATAGATAATGGGACAATTCTTTCCAGTACGTTGGAGGAAGATGGTTGCAAATCCTACTTTTCAAATAGATCAGATGAGCTCAGTGGATGTAATGTCCCCATAAGTGTTAAAATAAAAAATAAACACCTTATTTGGAGACATGGAGCGTCTTGGTGATAATATTCTTTACATACTAGCCTACAAGATTCAACGACTGATGAGCTAATACTTACATGTAAAAATGCATTGAATAAAAAAAACGCTTAATGTAATAGGTAATGGGACAGTATAATATTGTTTATTATACACTGAAGTGACAAAAGTCATGGGATACCTCTTAATATCGTGTCGGCCCTCCTTTCGCCCGGCGAAGTGCAGCAACTCGACGTGGCATGGACTCAACAAGTCGTTGGAAGTCTTCTGCAGGAATATTGAGCCATGCTGTCTCGATAGACGTCCATAATTGTGAAAGCGTTGATGGTGCAGGATTTTGGGCACGAACAGACCTCTCGATGATGTCCCATAAATGCTCGATGGGATTCATGTCGGGCGATCTAGGTGGCCAGATCATTCGTTGGAATTGTCCAGAATATTCTTCAAACCAATCGCGAACAGTTGTGGCCCGGTGACATGGCGCATTGTCATCCATAAAAATCCCATCGTTGTTTGGGTACATGAAGTCCATGAATGGCTGCAAGTGATCTCCAAGTATCTGAACATAAGCATTTCCAGTCAATGTTCGGTCCAGTCGCACCAGAGGACCAAGTCCGTGCCATGAAAAAACAGCCCACACCATTACGGAGCCACCACCAGCTTGAACAGTGCCTTGCTGACAGTTTGGGTCCATGGCTTCGTGGGGTCCGCGCCACACTCGAACTCTACCATCAGCTCTTACCAACTGAAATCGTGACTCATCGGACCAGGCCACGGTTTTCCATTCATCTAGAGACCAACCGATATGCTCACGTGCCCACGAGAGTCGCTGCAAGCGATGTCGTTCTGTCAGTAAAGGCACTCGAGTCGGTCTTCTGCTGGAATAGCCCAAGAAAGCCAAATTTCTCCGCACAGTTCTAACAGACAAGTCCCTTGTACGTCCCACATTGATTTCTGCGGTTATTTGACGCAGTGTTGCTTGTCTGTTAGAATCTACGACTCTTTGCAGACGTCACCGGTCTCGGTCGTTAAGTGCGGGCGGTCGACCACTGCGCTGTCCATGGTGGGATGTTATGCCTGAAATTTCATACTCTCGGCACACTCTGGATACAGTGGATCTGGGAATGTTGAATTCCCTAACGATTTCCGAAATGGCATGACCCATGCGTCTAGCTCCAACTAACATTCCGAGTTCAAAGTCTGTTAATTCCCGTCGTGCGGTCATCGTGACGTCAAAACCTCTTCACATGAATAACTTGAACAGAAATGAAAGCTCTGCGAAAGCACTGCGCATTTATACCTGTTCTACGCGATGCTACTGCCATCTGAAAATTTGCATATTGCTATCCCATGACTTTTGTCACTTCAGTGTATAATTGTTTTCTGATATTATTCATAGTTCTTAATTTTTATTATTCTGAAGATGATTAATATTTATAATGTGTGACTCATTTTGAATGAATACTTTTGTGTGATTTTCAGAATGGAGAACTCTTTAGCTTCATAGGAGGTCTGATGGGCTGCTGGTTGGGCATTTCTGTTTGGGCGCTCACCGACATCATTGAAAGAACTTTATTTAAAGTAGTGAAATTGGTGGCCAGGGATACATCCAGGCAGCCTGTTGAAAGCAATTTGTAAAACCCTTCAAAATTTGGAAATAATTGACAAATTATTGTAAACTATTGCAAATCAAATTTTCTTCACACTTTTAACAACATTCATTCATTTTAAATCAAAATCAAGGTTACAAACACACACAACAATTTTCGAAAAATATTTGGTTTGTTGGAATTAAATTTTGCACTAGGTTCTTTATACAGTGAGCAGCTAATAAAAACACAGCAAAATAAACAGAAGTTTAATATTTTGCAATATGTAAATGAGAACATAAACGTCCCCTATAAGCACATCCTATTTCGAAAACTGTCTCAGCACTAAAGAATATAACCATTCGTACAGCCAACAATGGTATCTAGCTGAAAAAAAAGTTTTTGACCAGAGGTGAGGAACCGGGAGTCGAATTTGAGGAGTCGGTAATCGGAGTCAGAAGACTCCAGACTATTTTATAAAAATAATTTTTATTTTTCCCAAATTAAAAGAATTAATACGAAAATTACATTGTATTTAAATTGCATACACATTTAATCCAATTATATCCATCCATAATACAACCACTAACAAAGACAATTACTGATTTACCAGTTACTGATCAAATAGGTGTTCAGAAACTTGTTTCAACATTGGGGCTTACAAAAAGTTTTCCTTGGATTCACAATGAAAGAATATCTCAGAAAATCTATTTTATTTTCAAGAAAAACAGATTTAATGTATTACAAATAGTGCATTTTTGTGATTAAAATGTACAATTTTCTTAAGCTATTCTATAACACTTTGATGCCTGCTAATTTTGTGCTCTTACTTTTATAGGATATAGATATTTTTGTAAGCAAATTTAGGGTACAAGAATGAAGCATTTAATTGATTCCAAATCTACACCCTTAAATTGTAAAAAATGCTCTTTCGTATGAAAAACTCTTTATATATATATATTTAAAAAACTCTTTATTTATTCTTCCAAATTTATTTCATCACTTTCAAAGTAATCCCTTCCGGACACAATACACTTATGCCAACGTTTTTTCTAATCCTTAATGCATGCTAAAAAGTCATTGGCCGGGATGGCCTTCAAAGCGCGCGCCGATTCACGTTGAATCTCTTCTATCGACTCCAAACGATGTCCCCGGAGTGGTCTTTTGAGTTTAGGGAATAGCCAGAAGTCGCACGGTACTAAATTAGGTGAATACGATGATTGTGGAACGATATGGGTTTCATTTTTGGCGAAAAAACCACGACGAATCAATGCAGTGTGAGCTGGAGCATTATCGTGATGCAAAAACCAAGAGTTGTCTTTCCATAAATGAGGCCTCTTTTTGCGAATAGCTTCACGCAAATGACGCATAACACACAAATAATATTCCTTGTTGACAGTTTGGCCCGGCGGAAGGAATCACGGTCTACACCACGGTAATCGAAGAAAATAGTAACATGACCTTGATTTTTGAGCGACTTTGGTGTCCTCTTTTCGGTCTTGCTTCACCTTTGTCACGATATTCGCTCGATTAATGCTCCGGGTAGTAAGCATAAATCCAAGTCTCATCTCCAATTATGATGCATTTCAACTTGTCCTGATAGTCAGAAAGCATTGCTTCACACACTTCACCGCGACGATGTTTTTCCAAAAAATTCAGTGTTTTTAGTATCAATCGAGATTTGACGCGTTTGAGGCCCAAAACGGAATTGACCGACCCTTTTGAAATTCCAACATCACCAGCAAGGTCTCTAATTGTAAATCGATGGTTTGCCAGCACGTGTTGGACGTGAGCTTCTTCGGCTGAAGTTGGTGGTCGACCAGAGGGCTCTCCATCTTCAACGCATTCTCTGCCTTCTTTGAACTGTTTATACCACTTGTAAACATTTCTTTCCAATATAGTTTGCTCACCGAATGCCTTCTGCAACATGCTATACGTTTCCGCACACGAATATTCTTTCCGCAAACAAAATTTAATGCAAATTCTTTGCTCAATTAAATCAGACATTTAAAAAATGTCCGGAATCAATTTTAGCGTCTCACAAAGTCAAGCGTAACTCAAATCTAATGAATATTTTGACGTCAAATTTCACACAGTTGTCAATGACAGTGCCAATAATCTAAAAAAGAAAAAAAAATGAAATTCCATATCCCCGGGAAATTTAATTTGAAAATTGGTTTTACTTTTTGGGCACAGTGGTATATTAATACTTATATAAAAAAAATATTAAAAAATTTATTAAAATTCTTAATATTCTTCACTAAATCTATGCCAGTGTTAAAAAAATAAATAACTCTATTGAAAAGCCATATACTTATTCACTGCACTTTCTCGACATTATCACATCATTTAAATTCTTTTTAACCTACTAATTCCGTTACAGCTTCATAGATGGCACTACTATTTCTCCTTATTAACTGCATCTCATACTCAAAAATCAAAATATGTCTCTATACCTCCTCTCCTTCAATTCAATTTTATTTCAGATAGCCTGAAAAAGACGTATAAATCAAAACGAATCATAAAATTGTAGTAACAATTTTACTTTTATTTTCTCCTGAAATATCGAAAATATGAAATTTTTAGATCTAACTTATTAACTGAACAATATTTTGAACACTTATTTATCTGTTTTAATAAATAAAAATAATAAACAAAGGATTCAAATTTCTAAAAAGAGTATTAAAAAAGCTATAGAATTAATGGCTATGAAATTAAACTTTATGTTTTAAATATACTATATAGTGAAATAAATAATATTTCATGCTTATCTGAATTTTGTGTATTTGAAAACTGAATTAATATTTTAGAGGAAAATAAATACGCATAATATAATTTTAATTTAAATAAATTTAAAATTATGCAAATTCCTTTTCCCCAAATAGGATATTTTCTTTCTTCTTTTACATAAGAAATAATATTACAAAATAACATTCTATGCATTAACAACATCACAAGAGTGTGAAAAGACAGCCCAAGAAAAATATCTTTAGGATGAATATACCCTCTCCTTTTCAAGCCTAATGAAAGGACCTTCCAGCCTAGAGATTTATTGTCCTTATCTCGGAAGATTTCGATTCAGCTTCATTGTTTGATTTCGATCCACGACTAATTCGGAATTCCAACGCTCCATCTGACAGACAAAACTCTAATGATCATTTATGCATTAATTAAATTATTTAATCTTTTATTTTAAGGTGAATACACATCCTCTTTTAATATAATTTTTATTGGATAGTTCAATTTTTCATTATTTCTGCATGGAAATTAAATAAAATTTCACAGTTGGAAGACGAAATTTTCAATCGTCATGGTAAAAAAAAAAATGTCTTTTATTTTATGTTTTTATCGATTTCAAAATTGAAATTAAACTATTTTTATATTCAGTGGCCGGTTACAAAATTAGAAAAACTTTTTCATTATGACACTGAAAAGAGAAAATGGGATTAAAAAAACTCTCCAAAGAAAAAAAATATATATCACTACGTGATGTAAAATGCATTCGAATTCACGTTACTTTTCTATGGTAATCAATAAGAGTAGCATATCTAAGGTTGTAATGTGTGCTTTAGCATATCTATAGTTATAATGTTATCTCAGTCGAAATTCGAGCGGCCTGATGACTTGTTGGCTAGCGCTCTGGCCTTTGGTACCACAGGCTTCAGGTTAGAATAATTCGGTTATTAGTAGTTCGGAATCCACGTTAAGCTATAGATCCCTGTCTAATTAGCCCAAAGTGTCCACAAAATGATCATAGAGAGACAAACCAAACCAGTCGAAATTCTAATTTCTTTTATTTATAAAACGCCCTATTTTAATTAAAAAATGAAAATAATAAATAGTTTTTAATATTATTAATAGTTTGAAATATTTTTTAATTTCATTAATTGTTACTACCAGACAATATACGATAGTTGAAAGCTGCTAAAATGCTGTCTACTCCTCTGCCTCTCCTTTTATTTAGCAGAGATAGAAGATACATATAAACTATATTTCATATATAAGACAAAGTATTTTCCTTTTTTTCCTAAATTAATTTTTAAAATTGGATGTATTTAATACTCAGTTTCTTAAATTTTATTATTATTATTATTAACATATTTAGAAATTTTTTTCTGTTTCGACCAAAGTGATTTCTATTTTGCTTTCTCACTGAGATCATTCCATTTAGTACATTACATTTAATGAATACCGTAAGGTATCGAATTTATTATTTTAAGTATTAATTATTTTAACATGCAGTCACATTGAAGAAAAAAAAACATTATTAGTAATGAAAAATGCAATTTCTTACGCCATCATTTAACAGTTTCCTATTTCAAAAAACAATCAAAAGTGCTATTGAACAAGATCTCACCGTAAATATTTTTAAATATAGAAAAATTAATTAAACTAGAATATAAAGTCTTTTTAATGTGATTTTAAAAAAAATAGATTTTTTGTTAGCAGTGGCATTCCAATACTTTATTAACTTCCGGCATTTCTGTTTCTTTTGATAGGCAACAACATATGGTAGTATTTTGAACGCTATATACGTTTGTTATGAGAAAAACTATGCATCTCTTGATTGAGAAATGCTGAAAAATTACATGGGTTTAGCATTTCTTCAATGCATTTTTTTTATTGTTATAGAACTGAAAATAAAGACAGCGTTTTTTGTGTTATAAGAATTTATATCTTGACATCTATTACCAGTAATTAATTCTTTATTTATTTATTAAATCATTTGCATTTTCATTTTGTGTTTGTCTTTTTTATATAGTTTTGTCTTTGAATCTATGAATCTACCCTTGTTGTGTTTGCAATACTTTCTCAAGGGTAAATAAATAATTTTAAAAAATAATAAATTCTGATTTAGAAAATGGTTTATCAATTGGATATTATCATTGGTTTTACTGTGTGAAATTTATAGCTGAATTAAAACGCTTTACAACATATATATAATATCTATAATTTTTCTTTCGCTTAATTTGCTGACCATAAGCCATAACCTGCATATAATTTGTAACCATTTGCCTATAAAATTGTTGACTGGATTTGCTTATGCTTATAAAGTTACGTTTTTTCCTTGCAGGAGAAATAATGAAATAGCAACATATTTTTCAAATTTGAATAATGCATTTCATAGTTGTAAATAAAAATATAATAAAAGGGAATTGCATAAATTCATAAATGCATGATAAAAATAGAAAAAGTATTGGCATTGCACAAAAATATAAGAAATTAAAAGTAAAATGAATGTAAGATTCCATTGGAAAATTAATTAGAAAATTTGGAATTTTCTGATTTTAAATGGGCATGATTCAATCTAAATATTGGATTGGATTGGATTTGATCTAATATGCTTACCTAGACTTCTAAATGGAAAAATAAAAAAATATTGATCTTTACCTTTGTTATAGAAATGCAAATCTTGATTAATAACACAGCCGACCAATTACTGCAAGCACATTTTTTGGAATGAATTTTTACCATGTAAAAAATAACAATTATATGTTATATGCAATGAATTATAAATCAGACTGAAATATTTTGAGGCTTTTTAACGCATCTAAAGATTGTTAGAAATTATGGTAAATATGTAAAGTACGTAATTTTGTAAGAACAGAAAAGCATTCTCACTTCATAATTTTTCTAAATAAAAATTTATTACTTAATTGAATTTCTACAGTTATAAATAATATTCAGTTTACTAATTAAAACTTTTTGTTTTTCCAAATATTATGCAAATAAAAAGGGCATGGCGATAATGAGCAATAAATTATAATGAAACAAGTAACAAGCCTAACATTTTTAATCCATGATAGCCTGTCATATTAGACAGATATCGTATTGAGCTTGATTTTGAATGAAATAAAATAGTGCATGATATTTCTAGCAACCAAAAGATAAAAATGAGGTGAATTGAAAGTGATCAATTAGTTCACAACACTATAAAATTCAAAAGATGATAAAAAACTTCCAATAACATTTATTACAAATGAAGAATTTTAAGTTTCCCTTATGAGATTTTTCATAAAAAAAAGCAAATATTGTTACAATCTTGTAATGTGAATCCTCAATTAGATTGAATATCCAAGGAAAAAGGAACTTTGTATTGGAAAGCACCCAATAGCTTGTTTCTTTGGTCTTCATATTTCTAACATCAGAACAAAATATAGTTCATGGTTTCTTGTGTATTGCAGAATAGATGCAAAGGAGATGGGGCTATATCAAATATATGAAGTGTAGCATTTGATGGGTATGTTTTCGTACAAAATCTAGAAATTAGAACTTTTTCCATTCCATTCTATTCGTAAGAAGTCTATGGCAATGTTTAAGACTGTTTAAATGAATAAATTCCGGAGAGTATTTTCCTTTTGCCCACTGATCTGTTGTTTCTTGTAATATCTTCTGTTTTAATTGAAATATAAGATCATCCAAAGATAACAAATAAAAAATGATGGCTGCTAAAATCGGTGTAAGAGCTTCACTATGAAAATGCTATTGCAGTTTAAAATCTGACTTAAGGAAGATTTGTGAAGTGATATTGAAGACAGCTATTGAGTGTTTAAAATATGTCTTCTGAGATTAAAATAGTGTCTGTCCAGTGTTCATCTTTATATTGTTCAATAAGGTGTTTGATGGCATGATGAGGTAACTGTTCGTTTTTAAACGACAAATCATAGAGATGAAAAATAATTTTCGAGTTCTGACAGACTGGTGGAAAATCAGGCTTAAATTGGAAGATCGAATGCTTAAGTTGTTCAGATGGTGTGATTGAATATTTCAACTTTAGTCGGTGAATTCCAGAACTAAGATAAATTGACATAGGGAAGTTGGATGAAAAGAAATTTTTTTGAGAGAAAAGGGCTAAGCCGGTATATACTATCATTAAAATAATGAACTTGATCAGC
The DNA here is from genome assembly GCA_021605075.1 of Caerostris darwini. Lineage (NCBI taxonomy): Eukaryota > Metazoa > Arthropoda > Arachnida > Araneae > Araneidae > Caerostris > Caerostris darwini. The sequence continues at coordinate 709,555 of BPLQ01015536.1, forward strand.
TTTTTTTATAAAATAGGGGACCGAGTCCATTTTAGAAGACATGTTGCGAAATGTAAAGCTAAATGGTACATCGTATTTAAAAATTTTTGACTACTATAGGTAGATGAAATAAAAATAGGAGATCTGTATTCAAAGTAGGCTTCATATAGTGAAATTAGTAATTTGAATGAGATGCAAGAACTGTCAACTTCATAAATTAGTTGGTATTGCTTTGATTGCATTTAACTTTTTAATGGCTTTCTTTTTTTAGAGATATAGAAAGTATTGTTTGAAAGTAAAGTTATGAGAGAAAAGGATGCTGTCATCTGGTGTGCTATTTCCATGGAATATTGATGCTTTGAATTTACAAATATTGAGTTTGCATTTTTTTTTTAATGTATTGCTTTACATTTCTTGTATTGAAAAGTTAATTTCCATGTTTTGCATTATTGAGGGATTTTACGAAGAGTATTTCAAGTAAATGATAGTTCTATAGGCAAAGCAAAGAACTATTTCTTTGGTAAAGACAAAAATAAAAATGGACCAATTTGACATTAATACCAACCCCTCCTCTCTTCCAACCAGTTCTCAATAATGCTGAATAATATGGAGAAATATTTTTCAAATTTTATTGAGAAGAAAAGGTTGTAGAACCTAGTGTATATATCTTCTGTGAGTGTGCATTCTGTGATATATTCTGTGAATTACCTACATGTTAAAATTTTTTTAAGAAGTTTCTTTTAATTTTTTTTCTTTCTTTTTAACAACTTAAAAAATATGCATGTTAAAAACATTAGTAGCATTTTTAAAAATGCATTTAATAATAGATCTGTTTGATATTTTATAAAAATTATTTTCAGAAATTAATTTCTAAGTATGCCTAACACTTCTGCCAAAAAGAAAGTTCCTTGGATACCACCCCCAGCTAGAACTCAGCATCAGAATAAAAGATCTAACAAATCTGTAAGTATTGCTATTAGGAAATTCTGCTAATGATCATATAAGAAAATTAAGTATATTTAATTCAACATTTCTAATATTTAATTACTTATTTATATGCTGTGCAGTATTATCATAATATAGAATAAATATGTTCATAAACTATATTTTATTTTAGTTGTTATTTGAATAACTTCAACAGATCCTTTATTTTTGCGTACCTATTAAGTATTTTTCAGTGGTTATCGAATTTTAAATGAAATTAAAAATCACAGAACATATATTCAATATCATAAGAACAAATCCTTTACCAATTATGGACAGCCTTTCTTGGTGAAAAAAAAAAATCACATGGAAATTGTACCTTTATAGAAAATAATTAGTCATCCATAGCAGTGCTGCAGAATTTTCTTAGAGGCAATTAGTAGAAAAATTTTCATGTGGATAAACTCATATTTCAAACGCTCTAAAAAATAAAGATGCTCATTTGCAAGAGTAGTCAATAAATAATTATAGGAAAGGTCTGAAATGAAAAAGAAAATCTATTTATGAGAATGTAAATGTGTTAGTTGTAGCTTGGTATAAAAAAGCTGTGAAAAAGAAATGCCAATTAGTTGTGCCATTTTACAGGAGGAAGGTCAAGATGAGAAAATGACAGGGCATTCTTTGTAATAGAGTAGTTGCAGAAACTAATGCAATTGTATTTAAAACGGATTATCTTTGGTTACCATCAATTACTGGTTATGACTGCCAGGAGATTTATTCCTGATAGATGAGTTTAGGATGCTTTTTAGGGCTCTGCCTGATAAAACATTCTGTGATAAAAGCAAAAAATGCTGTGGTGAAAATTATCAATGCTGTGGTGAAAACTATAAAATTTTGTTGTAATGCTGTTCGAGATGAGAAAATTCTAGTAATTATAACTAAGTCCAAAGAACTAGCATCTTTTGAAGAAATTGATTTTGAAGCTTGAGGCATTATACATTATCACAACAAAATAGCATTTGGGACTTCTAACGAATTTGAAGATTTGTTACATATTCTGGTTGAATCAAAAGAGAACAATTTTGTTACTTATTGATTATGCTTCTTGTCATTCGGATAAAGTAACATTATCAAATATCACTGTTTATTTATCCCTAAATTGTTTTACTTTACTGTCTGAAATCTTTTAAAATTTTATGCATTTTTATCTTGAAGAAAAATCTTTCTCGTAATTCATGCTTCTTGCTGTAGTTCATGCTCTCAATTCATGCTTCATGATATTTCTTTTCAAACAAAAAATGTGACTTTACTTAATGCTGTTTGATTCATCAAACTTGATTGGAATAGAGTGGTAACCAAGGCAATACAGAAATATTTTTCAGATTGCAGTGTGAGCATACTAGTTCCAGTCTTCTAATGAAGTAGAAGAAAATATTTTGAATGAGCTAGAATTTCACAACTCAGCTCAAAATAATGATGCTTTCTATGAAAATCTAGAATTTTATTGTCAGTTGAATAGGAAGATGAAATGGAAGAGAATTCTAATAATGTAAGTTGTTTTAATTATAAAATATAAATAGTTATTAAAAAGTAATTAAAAATATTTCATAATAGCAAAGGATACTTGCATAGTAAAACTTAAATGTATTACCTTCTACTTTGATATTTAAAATTTAGTTTATATTTAATTTTTATATCAGGGGTACAGAAATTTTATTTTATTCTTGTTCGATTTTTTTCATGTTTCCCTTACTTTTTCATTTTATTATTTATATTAGATTATACCATACATTATAATTGTTACCTAGAGCCATAATTTGTAAAAAAGAATAATATTAATTTTATCGGATAATAATGTTAACGAATGAGACAGAACTTTACATAATATTATTACATTTAAGCATTAATTTAATAATGTCATCTGGATATTTTTTCTTTCTTCTTTTTATTCTTTCATTATGTGTCTTATTTTAATTATTTTTGTTTTTACATTTCTCCAGGAAAATTTTTCAAGTTCAAATGAAAGTGAAGAAAATGAACATGTGACTGAATTCACATCATCTGAAGTTTTTTGAAGCTAGATTTAAAACTTTCGATTCTAAAAAAAAATTTCAAGTCAGTGAAATACAACTTTTCTTAGAATTGCAAATTCAGAGCTCTGTTGTTAAACAAAAAGTAAAAGCATCCTTCCAAATAAACCCAGAATGATAAAATAAATGTTTGACTAGAAAAAAAAGTATGTTGTATTTCTTTATGAATGAAGTTTTGTATGAAATATATAAAATTTGCTCCTGATAAAATAACAGGATTTGTATACAGCTGATAAACATCAAAATGTCAAGGAAAGCTATTGAGACTAAAAATATTATTTAAAAAAATCGTTAACTTTGTCGTAAGACTGGAATTAATTCTAAATTATATATATGTAAATTTGGTTTATTAAATATTTATGATTTCTCCAGGAATATTAAACGCAATTGATTTTCTGCAGTTACTATGGAAACTAAAATATATTTTAGATTGATGATACAAAATATAATTGTATGGAATATTTTTTTAGTAAAAGTCATTTTTATGCATTACTTTTTTAACTTTGTGCATTTAAAAACTTCCATCAATTTGGAAGAAAATATTGGCTTTCATGAAAAATAGAAATATATATATTTTTTATTAATTAAAGCAGCATCCAATTTTTTTAATAATGTGCACATATAAATTTACTGTTATTATTGCATTTTTCTTTTGTTGTATTAGAAAACTGCAGGTCTATGAGGTCTTAAATTAATTCAGGATAGAACTTAATAGATAGGTTTAATATTGGCATGTATAAACTTTTTGTTATAAAATTTCATGGAAATTTTTGAACTTACAATGCTTATATTTTCATTTACAAATGCTATAAAGTGTATGTATTTAAAAAACTTAAAAAAAATTTTTTTATTCAATCTAACCTGTAATAAATAATTTCAGCATTAAATTTTTAGTATTAAATAATTCAGAATTTTAATAGCATTAAATCTTAGGTGATTTTTACAGTAACTCATATTTTTATCAATACTTACTCAGCTTATTTAATATTGCTGCATTATTTGAATAGCATTATAATTTGCTTTTCCAAATGAGCATCTGGGTTGATGTGATATTATGTCAACTGTAAGAAAAAGTATATGCTTATCACTTTCTCCTTCTTATGGGCACTATTGAAAAATATAGAAAACTACTGAAAAGTCTCATTTGGTGTTGAATATGCACATATTTTATTAAAAAGTAACACAATTTACATTTGGTTATTACTATGTTGATATTCTACGAAATTTACTTCAGTTCACAGGAAAATAAAATTTTTACTTCTAATATAAATTATTTTCTGTTTTTGCATTTTTATTTTTTGTGCCTGTTCTTCTGCATGGATCACCCATTATAATTTCTTAATAAAAAAACGTTTTTTCCTCCTCTCTTTCTTTCAATAGGGGAAAAGAAAAACATTTTTTATAGAAATTGTTTCATATTGAGCATCTTTTATTGATAATTTTTTTAAATATTTATGTATTAAAGGAATGCACAAATAATTATAATTAAATTAATTTTATATATATTTATTATATATAATTTTATATAATATACTTTAACAATTATAATTAATTTTTTATAATTATATTAAAAGGTTTATATAAGATGGTGATTTAATTTGTCTTATATCATATAATTATTTTAATTTTGTTTGAATAAAAAAATTTGTAAATAATAAAAATTTATTGATTAACAACAACAATAAAAAAAAAAACTGGAGTTATTTTCTTTTTTGAAAATATCTCCTTTTAAAAGCAAAATATTTAACAGCTTGTTCTAAGTTATTTTGTACCTGAAGTAAACGCCCACAATTTTTTAAAGTTTGAATTCTAAAATTATTTTTGACTTTGTGAAACCTTCTGTGATATACATTTTTATATGCTTCTTGCTCAATGAAAAAAAATCGTTTTGTTATTTTTGGTTGTTAAAAACTGATTTTTACTGTGATTTCTTAAAAATAAAATTTTCACTAAATTTTCAATTAAATTTTTTCAGACACCTATTAAATAATAATACAAAAATGTATTGTTTGTAACTTTTTAAAGAATTATAATACAATTTAAATTATACTCTATTAAAATAACATCTGCTCTTTTCAATTTAAAAACATTAATCCTAAGTAATTTTTTTAAAGCTGAAATTTTTTAGGATAAGCAAAGTGAGTCCTTATAACAGGCAACAATTCTTATATATTTTAGTCATACATTTTTTAAAAAACCTGTAGACTTAAAATTTAACATAGGAATATAGTATATTAAGGTATAGATGTGTTATGGTAAATATTTTTTTTAAAAGTGTTGATTAAAGAAGACAAAATTGTTTTTTTTTTTATATAAATACTACATATGTATGTATAATTTTATTTTTAAATAGTATCTGATAGTCTGCTTGAAATAAAAGTTAAATGATCTCTTTCAATCATCTCCCAATTCTTTGAACTGCTCCAATGCTGTTAATAATAAAATAAATGAATCTACCCAATACAAAATGTACAAATCTTATTTCATTTTCTGAGAATTTATTCAAGTCTTTGCACAGAAATTGTCTAGACACTCTTTATTGTCAAATTAAACAAGCCGAATCCAGAGACGAAAAATTAACCTTCTTTCTAAAAATTCAACTCTTTAATTTCTCCCTCCACTTTCAAAGGACCACCAGTCTAATAGTCAGTTGCAGACTGGCAACTGTAAGGAAGCCAGTTTAAACTCTGACCACAATCTCATTTTCTTTCATTTTGCATCTGTTCTACCTTTTCTCCACTCACTGTCATACTAAACCTTTTATTATAATTTTTTTTAATAATAATTTTAAAAAATCTTTATGTGCCATTACCTTAATTTAAATCACTTTCTAAGCAAAATACCATTATTAATTACTTTATTCATAATGGTATATATATATGTACTTTATTCATAATTATATTATTCTTATTCTTGCAATGGTTAAAAGTCAATGATGGAAACTAGTAATTGGTTTACACCCACTTAAATTGCCTCCGACATGAGCTCTAGAAGGAGCAACCTGTGCTAAAATGGCAGTGGATGACTTATTACGATGTTTATTTTCATTAATCTTTATGTAAATGGAGGTATATATTAAAGAAAATGGAAACTGAACAGCCAGTCTGGTTTTTTTTTTTTTTTTTTTTTTTTTTTAATTTTAATTCTTTAATCACCTTCTTATATAAATAGGGTATTTTACCTGGTTGTGGTTGATTGATTTAGATTGCCGATTTGTATTTAAGTAGCTATCCTTGAATTAATTTAATACCGAAAGTTGGAAAAGCTGCCTTATCATATAATTGATGCTCCAAAACTTGAAAGCCATCATAATGTATAATTGTCATCTCAAATCTAAAATTGCCATGTCAAAATATTTGGATTAACAACCTTCTTAGCATATTGTTAGTGTTTCAAATCATGAGCTCAAGTGATACTAAGTTCCTGATTGTTTCTGAGGTACCTACGACATCTGTTTTGTATATATATGCAGCTGAAAGTGTTGTTGTCCTTATATTCTGGATGTTTATATCATTTCAGTTTTTCCACTAAAAGGGTTTCCATCTGCTTTTCGAGTTAAAATAGCATACAGCCATTTCGAAGCTTTTAAGCCAATAATAATTTTCCTCATCATGATATTTAATTTCACTTAAAACTGTTGTGATTTTTCTTAAAAATGAAACTAATTGTATATAAGTAAACTATATACAATTAGTTTCATTTTTTTGTGTGCTTAAATTCAAAATATTCTAAAAAAGAAAGGTATATTAGTTTTATTGCTGTTTAAAACATTAATATTTTTATTAGTTTCTCTTCTTATCTTATAAACTTGAATTTCTCATTAATAATACCTCATATATAAATTATATATATATATTTTAAGCATTTTTAGTTTCATCTTAATCAAACCGGCTTATTTGAAATGATTACTGTTAAATCTAAAAAAAAAAAAAAAATTATTATATTTTTGTCCTTGAATATCAGATCTTCCTCTCATGGTTGAATCAAAACAGATACTGAATAATTGACAATACTTCTAGATTGTGTGTAGATTATAGGAAATTTGTCAAATATATGGGTTTTTTTATCCATTGTTGCATTCCAGTTGCCCATAACCTTTCTAGAGCAAAATTAGTAACCATGAAGTTATTATAGGGACTTCAGCCTCTTTGTTTTATGAGTTGGATCTAAAGTTATGCTGTATTCTAATTTGTGGGTTGAAAAAGGATTGTTAAAAATAGCATTGGGTTAATTTTGAAGATATTGTCTATCTAGAAAAGCATAGTTCCCCTGATCAGATGCTTAAAGTAATAATGGTTGAATTTGAAAATTACAGACACATGACTTATAAAAATAGTAGTTGATTTCCAATTACAAAATTTTGGAAAAATGGAAGTGTTAATTGTTTAAGAAAAAAATTCTACTACAATTAGTTTTTACTATTACAATCCACAAGTTTCAAGGGTTGACTTTGATGTTAAAGTTGTTGTGGATATTAGTGCTAGAGAGGTATATCAGTTGGATTAGAGAGGTTTATCGTATGTTGTATTATCCAGAGTGTATACTTTACGAGGTTTAGCATTCAACAAAAAATTCTTGTACAAAATATTTTGAAGTATTAGAAATTCTCATGCTAAAATGTCGAAACAAGAAGAATGCAGAATGATAAATTTCGTACCAGGTATTGTTTAAAGTGTAGTATATTATTCATGATTTTAATTATTTGTTTATTGTTGAAAATTATTTATTATTAATCTGTAATTTTTTATATTGCAAAATATAAATAAGACAATTTTTAAATTTATAAAAACTTTCTTTTTTTTAATATAAGATTTACTGCTCCTCATAATAGCTGAAACTTGAGCTGTTACAGGAATTTTGCAAAAGCTCCATTACGAAAAAAAAAAAAAAAAAACCCTTAAGGAATTTTTTTTTTAACATTTTGTAATGGAGCTATGCAAGTTTCCCACAAAGGTTTACTTTTAGCTAGTTATAATTTATTTATAAATATGTACATAATTTATAAATATTTTAAAGTTTATTTCCTTGATAAATAATTTTTTTAATCAAACAATTTATTTCTTAAAGACTAAAAAAGATGCATGTTTAATGCATACAAATGAAGAAGATGGATTTTCAAGAAATAAAGTTTCTAATGAACTTCCCGATTTAAATTTGAACTCAAAGGTGAGGATTTTTCCAGTTCTGAATTTTAGAAGTTTAAGTTTAAAAAATAAGCCTCTGTGTTGTTTATTTAGTGTGGCGAGTTTTTCAATTCCTTCTATTAGCTCACACGCTCCCTATATATATCTTGTTCAAATTTTCAATCATTAATAAAATACTTTTTATTCATCTACTCCAGTTCAAATGCATTTTTTTAACTTGTAGTGGATGACACTTGATGTTAATAACAGTTTTTTCAAATATTAATTCAGTAATTAAATTTAATTAATTAATTTTAGTTTTTTTTAGATTTAAGTTGCATATATCTACCAATAGATGGCGCCAGATAAACTTAAAAAAATGAATGAAAATTATTTATAAAGGACTTTCTACAATATAGTGTAAAAAAAAAAGTAGAAAAAAATCTTTACATTAGTTTAGTTGAGAAAAGCAGGACCATAACAATGTAATTATAAATATTGTTGATACTACTTTATTGTTAAAACAAATACGGAGAAACTTTTTATTTAGCCATTACTTTGAGGAAAGCCATAGAATGAAAGTTTACATTTTTTGCTATTTCCTAATTTCTTAAAATGTTTGATAAAGTACTGTTAGAACATTTAAGCTGTGAATAGATTATTAAAGTTTGCTTTTTTGGAGCTGATTAATTATAAAATATTCTTATCCTTTTATTTAAGTATTATTTAAAATTATGGTATGTCTCTTGAAGCAAGAAATACTTTTTATATTTATACAATAAGTAATTTTGTACTTGTTAAAATAATGGAAAATATTTAGTTTTAAGCTCATCAACATAAATTAAGTATTTCACTTTTGCAGGATTGAGATTTAATTATAACTATTTTAAAAAAGAAAATATTTTTAGAACCATATTTTTTTTTAAAATTTTTAACCTAAAATTTTTTTAAATTTGCTTAGAAAAAATATTTCAAATTATTAAACTTATTTTTTACTCAATCTAATAGTGTAATAAATAGAAAATGCCTTTACACTTAAACCTCCAAATAGATATGAAATGTATATTCATGGCAATTGGAATAAACTAAATTTAGTGAATCAAATTAAAATGAAATTTACAAAACCAAAAATGCAAGTACTTTTATCTAATTCTAGTTTATTGTAGTTGTTTTTAGCTAATGTTGTTTTATTTTTAATAGTGTGATATTGTTTTGAATATGTTTTTGAGTTGTATTTAAAAATATTTCTTTATAATATTTTATTTAATTATGCATGATACTTCCAAAAGAATTTTCCTGAAGCAGTTGTAAATTCATTTCAAATAATGCATTCTTGTTTTCAAAAATTTTATTAAACTTTTTTTTAAATTAATGGCACATTTTGTTGTTGAATGAATTGTTTTTTTCCTCCCTTGATTATATTAAAAGGATAAGTAGTTTGAAAAACAAATTATGATAAAATTATTTTTACAGAAAGATGAGGATAAGGCTCCTGCTGGACACTATGATATTCATACTCTAGTCTGTGGGATATCGTCTACATCGGATCCAAAAAATATGGAAGGAGATATTTTAGATGTAGCATCATTGAGTTCATTTTCTGAAGATGGTCCACAAGAATTGAATATTCATTTGCGTTCAATTAAACATGAAATGAAGATATTAATCACTCATTTTGTGTCATTGAAAAAAATATCACAATTTCTTGTTGGGTAAATGTTTCCTTTTTACTATTCTATATGAATGAATATTAAATATAGATCAATAACATTTAATCTTTAACTGTTGTGAGTAGTTAAAAGGTTAAATCATTAAAAGTAAAAGAATTAATTAGTTTGAAATAGGATAACATAGTATGTTCCCGATAATATTTAAAAAGTTTTAACATTATCCATTTTATTTTAAATTCTAATCCCTTTTAATTCTGTATTTAATAATATATTTTCAAATTTCTAATATAACAAAATTTATATGCTTTTTTAATAGTAATAATCAAATCATGAATTAATGCCTAAATATCATTTGTATATTTTTCTTATTTAAATATATTTTAATTATTCTAATTCTTAATTTTTTTTTATTTATTAAAAAAAAAAATCTTTAGATGTTTAAAGAAAAGAAATGTAATGTATTTTAGTATTTTTGTTATACTTTTTTCACAAAAATATCTTTTTAATGTTGTGGATTTTGTAATCATTTATTATAGAATATTTGGTATGTCTGAAATTGAAGATGATACTATTAACAATCTGCTGTCAAAAACTCTTGATGAAGTTAAAGAATTCATTTTCGATTTTGATGATTTGGAATATTCTGTGACTTTAGTAGAAAATGTAAGTTTTAAACACTTAATGTTATTTTTGAACTTTTTATATAAATATTTTGAGAATGCTTAAATTTTTTATAATAGTACTGAAGTATATTTTTTTCTTACTGTGGTTTAAATATGAAGTAAATAAATTAATTATTATTTTTTTTACAATGAAATGTATTTCAATCTTCAAAAATGTTTCACAATGATGTATTTTTGTTTATTGTTATTGTGAGCAATTTTTGGAAATCATTTAAGTTTAATGGAACAAATTTTCTTTTTGTTTGATTATATACAAGCTGTTTTACATGGTCATTGCATATTAAAAAAAAAAAGTATAAAATATGTCATTATATTTTCTTAGCTTTTTATTTATTTTTAATCATTAGAAGCTGACTTTTTTACAAATAATTCATTTATATGTTTAACATACTAAAATACTTATAAGCTTTAAATTTTTTCATTTAACATTTTGATTTTAAAATCTATAAATTTTCTCATTATTAACACTTATTAGTCTAAATAAATAAGTGCAATGATATTAAATATTAAAGTATACATTAAACTTAATTTTTTTTTAAGATTTGGTTTTTCTTTCTAGACAACATCTGAAGTTAAAAAAATAGAAGAATGTCAGAAAGTAGTTAAACTCAAAGAAAATCTGTTATCAAAACTTTTAGGATGCTATGCGAATATTGCTACTATTTTCCAAACAATAAGTCAAAAACAAAGCTCTAATCAAATGTCTAAAGCACAAAAGGATCAAGACATTTTACAAAAGCAGTTACAGGTAATACAATTTCTCAAAATTTATAATTTAATGTTCTATAATTATTTTTTGCTATAATTGTTTAATATTATTTTAAAATTATTCTATGAAGAAGTAAATGTATTTCATACAATAAAAAAAACAAATTCTTTGAATTAAAATTTTTGTGAAAACCACTTTTTGAATTTGTGAAAAAAAATTTTTTACTAAAATAATGGTCCAGCAGATTCTAAATTTTTTTTTTTTTTTTTTTTTTTTCTAATGCAGCTGGCAAACACTTAATAATAATATAATTTTACATTTTATAAAATTGCAGCTTTTATATACAGTAAAAAAATGTTTTTTTAATGTTTTAAATATTTAATGTCTTCAAAATTACTTATTAATGTTAATAAAAGTTCTCTTTTGGTTAAAATTTTAAATTAGTTTCATATCAATATCAATAAATATGATTTTATGTTACTAGTAAAAAAAAAAAAAATTTTTTTTGAAGTGTGGCATTGATGTAAATTTTTTGAATTCATAATGTTACATTAATTAAATTGTTTTCATCATTAATTGAATTGAATTAATTTTAATTAATATTTTTAATTTGTGAAGTATTTAAAAATTAGTTTTCTTTTCCCTCCAGGAGAGTGAAAAAAAACGTCAATCTCAAGAAGCCATAATCAAAGACTTAGAAAACAAATTATCTATTCTACAGGTCTGTGTGTGTTTTAAAAATAAAATTTAAAAAAAATCAGAATTATGGTTTTTTTTTGTTCACTTAGTCCAGTTTTCTTTCAGAAAATTGAAAAAAACATATCTCCCTCTTTTACATACTACTTAATATATTTATTTATTTTTGATCTTGGTATATATATATATATATATATATATATATATTATTTTATTTTATTTTATTTTATTTTACTTTACTATTGCTACAAATTACATAATTTTTTTCATTATTTATGCAATAATAAAAAATCATTAGTTTGTTTTAATCTGAGTAATTAAGGAAGTTACTTGTTGTAATAGTTTTAGAATTTATTTGTCTCTCAATGTAAAAAAAGTTCATTTAAAATACATACACTTTTTTATGATTATTATTACTTTGCATTTGTACATGCATTTAAATTTTCTGAATGACTCTTTACATGCCATGTCTTGTATTCATTGTTTTTATTTATTATTTTAGCATGAAATTTATGCATATTTCACTACTGTTGTGAAATATGCATAAAGTTCATTTGTAAAATTAGTATACTAATTTGTTTGCTTCAGAAAATAATGTAATTTGATTTAACCATAATTTGGTTTAAAATATAAATAATCATATATTTTTTTTTTATTTAAGAGGAGCATACAACAACATATCATCTTTTAATGTATCAGCCAGCATTATTGTTTCAATATATTATCTAAATCTGCTTGTTAATAGTTAATTTCTTTAAAATATCTATTTTTTCCTAACAAAAAAAGTTTCATTGTTTTTTTTTTTTTTAATAGGGGAAAGTAAATACTCTAGAAAGCTATAAATCAACTTTAGAAGATGAAAAAAAGGAATTAGAATCCCAGTTGTCACTCACACAATTTGAAATGCAACAGTACATGTCAGAAATACAGGTAATATTTATAAGTCATTAATGCTTATTGTTTTATTAGTATGTCTCACTCTCTTTCTCTCTCATATATATATATTATATTACTGCAAAATAATATGTAACTTGATGACTATTATATTACTGGAATTTATATAGCTTTTCTATTTTATTGTTAGATGGCAGCTGAGTATATAAGTGAAATTCATAAAGGGAAGTTTCCTGAAATTGAAGCAATAAAGGAAAATGCACAAGCTGAAAAGACAGCTTTAAAAAAGGCATTGAAGTAAGTTGCTAAAAAAATTGCTGATAATTTTTTTAATCTTTTTCAAATTACTGATAGGAAATAAAAAAATGAAACCTTTAGTATTAACTTTTGGAATTATTTATCAAGATATATCCTATATCAATATAATTATATAATATATTTAATAATAAGCAATAAAAAGAATTAAAATGTAATTGTAATGGATTTTTGTAAATAATACATATAGATTATGTTTGAAAAAGACATTGAGTAAGTAAGTTGAAAAATGTTTTTAGATTACTGCAATTAAAAAAAAGTGCATAGGATATTTATATTTATCTTAAAACCCTATTGTAAATTTTAATCATATATTGAATTTTTTTATGACCACAATATTTTACAGAATTCATTTCTACCTTTCTATTTTGATTTATATTAAAAATCAAGATAATTAAAATGGTTAAAATGCTAAAAGCTAAGCTGTCTCAAAATTAGAATAATAAAATATTGCATGCAATGTTTGATTATAGATAAACTAGTGAAAAAGGAAATCACAACACTAAGAAGAAATTAGTTTAGAAGAATGAAATTTAAGAAGTATTTGTTCTAGGTAACATTTATTTGATTAGTTTCAAGGTTACTGATTAAAGTATGTCGGAAAGATCCATTTCAAATATGAAATATTAGTGCATTAGTAATCTCTCTAATCTACACGATTTTGGAAGTAAGCATGCAAATGCTCATGTGCTGTGTCGCTTGTCATTTTGTGGGATGGAGTTTGATGGTTGCACTTGATAAGTTAGTTTGTTATGAGACTTGGATTGTTGTTGAATAATATCCCATATTTGGTGATCTTGCAGGTCAAAGCAACATGACTACGCTCTAGAGCAGGATTCTCCAAATTATGGCCTGCGGGCCAAATCCGGCCCTCAACAGCGAATAGCTTATTGTTGCCGTAATAAGTTGGATAAAAAAACACAATAATAACTCGGTTTTATTGACTTGCTAGGTAAAGCTTAATGACAAGTATAATACACAGAAAATTTAATTTAATCATAACAACTAACAAATAATTGAAATGAATCCCACTAACATTATAAACTAGTGAACATTCCGCAGTTACCTTCGGTAGTTATGTTGGGGTAAAGAGTATCGCATATGTATGTATATCGATGTTTGGAATGTATATATCCTGAATCAAACGTATGACTTTTATCCTGAAAATCTCTCAGGAATGGAAAAGCTAAATTAACACAAATGAAACCACAGGGTATCCACTTGCAAAAAAAATTACTAATGAGATTTATGTAATTGTGATTTTTCACTGACAATAGTTTGTAGTTAGCAAGCATCTGCTCGCTCAGAGCGCGTACTCGGCGACTGCTCTAGAAATTATAGATAATGGAAGAAAAATTCAAACGGTTTTGGCCCTTGGTACTTACTGGTGTAAACAGTATGGCCCTAAGGCTGGAAAGTTTGGAGACGCCTGCTCTAGAGCAAGTGGAATGACAGCAGTGATATGAGAATTAGTGTAATTCTGTTGGAAATTACCACCTGGAACAGTGATAAAAAATTACTCAATCCCCAGTCTAACATAAAAATTTGTTGTCATCATGCATGCGATAATGAGAGTGCTCCAGCTGTCTAATAAATTGTTCCTCAGATCATAACTCCAGGTCTAGCTCCAGTATGTCTACAATGTAAGAGATTTTTTTTTTAAATGGATTCGGAGGGATGAAAAAAATTGCGGAAGATTCACCTGATCTCTTTATAATCAAAATATGGCCATCATAGACATCAGGATATAAAAAGCTCTCATTGGAGAACAGATCTTCACTCTGCCTTCCACCAGATCTGCATACCTCTTGTTTGTTACCACTGAAATCGCAGATGGTGATGATTTGGAGTCATTGGCATGAATGCTACAGGGTTTCTAGCTAGCTGTCCCTCAATTAATTGCTGTGTCACTCTAGTGTGAAAGTTAGCTTGAATTTCTGCTGCAGATGCAGTGCGATCAAATAAATATGGCTGCTGGACACCATTTTTCTGGAGATGCTACCTTCCCATGACAAATGCTGCTAAAAATTGTGCATGATGAATACCTCTTCGTCAAATCTTTCTATAATATCGCATTAAAAAAAATCTATTTTCTGGTAGCCTTATTGCACAGCCTCATTCAAACTCAGTAAACTGTTGATAGCTACTATCTTCATGACCTTAAAGGCATTTATGACAGAAATCTAGCTCACAATGCCCAATCTGGAAGATAAATAATGCTCAAGGCGTTTACATTCCATATATTGAGCAAACTTGATTTCCATGCTTGTGGTGTGATGTTAATATCTATCTGTCTATTTTATTTATCTAGTGTAAAATTTGAATACACGTCGTCTTTCTGATGTGTAAACATGCCTCTCAAATTTTGTTTATCTAGCACAACTTCTTTTATAATTATAATTCTTTATATATTTTATTTTTACAACTGCAATTTTGTATTTAATTCAACTATTTAGCACAACTTTATTTTATTCTGATGTATATCGAAAATATGAGAAACAAAAACAGTGATTCTATTTATCTTTCGATGTATGTGTATGCTGATGTATATGTATATATATTTAGGACAAAAACTATAAAGCTTGTAATAGCATAAGATAAAAACTGAAAAAAAAAATAATAATAGACGAGACATGCCATATACAAAATTAATTTATGTCACAAAACCATAAAATAAAATTTATTCTTGTGTATATATTTATGTGTCAATCAAATAAAAAAAGTGTTTCCAAAATTAGAAAATATTATAACATTTATCCACTAGAATTGGCATTAAAAAAACCAGTATAAGGAATCTTGAAGCAAATTTTCTTGATATCAATAATAATGTATATAGCTCCATACAATGTATCAAAATATAGAATTTTAGTATCAGTGACAACTCAGTAAAAATTAATTGGAGGTTCTACTTCATAAAATTGTTTGTCTTATTTTAATATTCAGTTAAAATAAAGAAAAACATCAATTAAATCTTAAACAAAAAATAATTTTGTATACACCTAATTCTGTTTTTACATGATAGATACTTTCCTAAAAAATACATATAAAAATAATTCATGTAAAAAAATATATTGCATCTATGGAAAAATAGAAGATTGGTTCCAGTCCTAAGAAATCAGAAAAATATTGTAATAAATCATGAATTTTCAAATTAGGATCTTAAACATTTAATTTCATAAAGATTGCACATGTATCATATAAAGTGAATTAACATTTGGAAAGGTAGAAAGCATGTCAGTAATTCATGAACTTGAAAATTAGGTAAAATAAGGAGTTTCAATTAAAAAGATTTTATTCGTTGTCACTTTCTGACAATAAACACATATGTTTGTGTAAGACCAATGTTACTGCTATCCCTAGAAATGGTTATTGTTTTCATGCTCCATTGGTGAAACTCTTTCTGTAATCTCTTGAGAAATTTAAGAACCACTCTCCTGTGATGCCGATGTTGTAGAAGCCCGAATTCAGTTAATTAATCATTATGTTTGTGTTTCGGCTAGGCTATTGTATAATTCTCTATAAGAGGGCATTAAAAACTTAAGATCACATTGAAACTTCCCAGCTCGTTTCTCATTAGGATCATGTTTAGCAAAATGATTACCCAATTTACTGTCTGATTCAAAACCTTCTTTAATTAAATCTGCATTCAGAGCAAGATTATTTTTATTTGTATCACTTCTTTGGAATCTAAGACCTAAGAATCTTTTTCTAAGACCGGATGGTCAAATGCATTGTCTATAATCAAAAGAATTTTAAATTTGAGACTCTTGACATTCATACAGAGTCTAACTTCTGGGATAAAGCATTTATTAAACTTCATTAAAGATATCTAATAGTAATAACTTTTTGTTTTCCAACTTGTTAACTGGCAATTTATTCAAATCTATTCTTTTCAATGAAACATGTTTTTTTTTTAATGTTTCATTGAATGTGGCTGGTTCCATTTTTTAAATTTGTCTATACATTCTTAATGCTGTTTGCCTGATGGCATTTCTGTCTACTGGTTTTCCAACTTGTCAACTGGCAATTTATTCAAATCTAATTAATAACTTTTTTGTTTTCCAACTTGTTAACTGGCAATTTATTCAAATCTACTCTTTTCATTGAAACATGTTTTTTTTTTTTTTTTTTTTTTTTTTTTTTTTTTTTAACGTTTCATTGAATGTTTTTGGTTCCATTTTTTAAAATTTGTCTATACATTCTTAACACTGCTTGTTTGATAGCATTTCTGTCTACTGGGGCCTTTTTTGTAATTTATCTTCTATCCACATTGCCAGAACTTTTTTCATTGTTTCTTTGTCAATATCTCTTGTGTATAATGATGATTTAGCACTTAATTTTGTTTCAGAACATACTGACTTTCTAATAGCAGCTTAATTCTTATGGTAGCTTAATGTAGTCCAAAATGTATTCCTACAGACTTTGCAACCTGTCCAATTTCAAAGCGATCTAAAATTTGAATTTTAATATGTGAATGTAATTATGTAGTGACTACTAAAAAATATTTCAGTTACACTTAATGAAACAAAGGGTGATAAACATCAAAAAGATACTCTTCATTTTGAACACCAAACTGAAAAAGCAGACAACATTCTATACTGAGATTATAAAATTCAGGGAATTCCCACCAATAGAAATCACATGTTATTACATTCCTTGTCTTCGATGTCGCAGTTATAAAAATAGAAGTAAAGCAAAATTTTCTTCTTCGAATTTGGGTCCATCGCGTTAAATCAAAATAAATCATGTAAAAAGAGAATTATTACTTTTTTAATTAGTGTTAAATCAAAATCACGTGAAAAATTTTTTTGTTAATACAGAATTGGGTGTACTTATACCCTAAATTGTTACAGTCCATTCTTGATTCATTTGTTTTCCTCAGTTGTACAAGGCTCAATAGCTGTTGGCAAATTCGCTAGCAATTTTGATGGCGAAGTAGCAGCGATCAGCGAAGCAACTAAAGTAATCCTCCCCCCTCCTGGTACTAAAAAAGTGGTGTTTCTCTCGGACTCAACCTCGGCAAAGCAGGCTATATGTTCACCAACCATCCCAGATGGGCTAACGGCGGTCGAGTGCCAAAAACTACTACAACTGCTAGACAAAAAAAAATGAGATCGCGCTGCAATGGGTCCCAGGCCATGTGCAGGGAAACGAAAAGGCAGATGCTCTAGCCACACAAGGATGCAATATGAACCAGCCAGATTGCCCTCTCACCTACAGCGCCAGCTGATGCACCATTAACAGATCTGTGACCAATTACGTCAATAATGCAAGGAAGCAGGCCGCCAAGGATAAAAGGTGGGAGAACCTCAACATACCGAAGAACCTCCCAAGGAGAGTCGCGGTTGCCTCCTTGGTGGAATGGTCGCGATTGCCTCCTTGATGGAATGAATGGTCGCGGTTGCCACCTTGGTGGAATGGTCGCAATTGCCACCTAGGTGGAATGGTGGCGGTTGCCACCTTGGTGGAATGGTCGCAATTGCCACCTTGGTGGAATGGTCGCGGTTGCCTCCTTGATGGAATGAATGGTCGCAATTGCCCCCTTGGTGGAATGGTGGCGGTTGCCACCTTGGTGGAATGGTCGCGGTTGCCGCCTTGGTGGAATGGTCGCAATTGCCACCTTGGAATGGCTACACGACATAACTATGAGAGCATCTTAACCGCATCGGGGTCGCTGACTCGACAGCCTGCCCGCTTTGCTCGAATTCTAATGGCACTGCAGACTACTTCCCATCGTGCAGTGTACTTGACGATGTCAACCACGACAGAAGCTACGAGGGGAGGGCAAATCTTTACTGGACGGCGCAGCCTCGAATGGCCGAGAGGGCATGGACGGGCGTTGGCTGAAAAAGAAGATATCCTGTAAATTAAATGAACTGAAAAAAAAAAAATCTAAGATTTAAATACAATTGTAAACATGATAATCACACTATTTTCAAGAAAATGTTTAGAGCATTTAAAATATAATGCACACTAAATCAAAAAGAAATATCCCTGCACTTGTACAACAAGATCGGTGCTGCATGAGTGACAGTGTTCTCTCTGTCTAACTGCAGCTTCTTTTCAGATATATACAAGAATGCACGAAACTAAACACTATGGCATTGCAACTGTGAAGTGCTAAGCATTAAATTTTGTGTAATTTGTTTATAAAAGTTTAAGGATTTTATGATATATAAGAGTAAAAAATAAATTAAAGAAAAGATACTAATTTTATTAAATGCTATTGAAAATATTAAGGGAAAATAAAAAGTGCTGTAGTTGTGACTGTTATTATCCAATATCGCCATCACAGTATATTGTAATATCATCATTTATCAACTCTTTAATATTAATTTTATTTGTAATAGCGTTATTTTTAAACAACAAAAAAGAACCTCAGAATATTCTAATGTGTGGCAATCCTCCTGTGAGGCTTATAAATCATTGCAGTTTTAAATTGTAATTTTCTAATTCATCTATTTTTTTTTCTTCACATTTTTGTTAAAATCTATTTTCTGTGATTTATAGTTTCTGTAAATACTCCACGATTTAGACATTTTTCCATAATTATTTTAAGAATGCTGAATCTCATTATACATTTCCTCATATTCTATCCATTATTCCCTTGCTGCTAATTACTTGATGTACGATATCCCAACAGCAGCAATAAATTCTCACATTATAAAAATTTGCTTACCAATCACTAATTCTACTATGTCATCCAATTACTTCTTAATGGCTTTAACATCTTATTAATTACATAGTTTGGGATTTCTCAGCAATAAATTGAACACATTATGATGACTTATTTTATTGTATGCATACCACAAATCAAAAATCATGTGAATTGAATTTTTCTATAACAATTAATTACACTGTTGAATTGTCAATCTTGTATTTCTTGCTACTTTCTAAGAAAAAAAGAATTTTGGTTCCTTCATCTTATTAAAATGTATTGCTAGGCTTGTTTTGACTTGTATCCAGTCTAATGAGCAGAAATAATATTATTTAAGCTATCAGCAGTATGTAACTTTTTTTGTAATAACTTGATTGTTTTCTTGTATGTGATCTGCTTCTGCTGTCTTTATTGTTTATGTTTTATTATATATTTATTTATTTATAGAATTAAAAAGCAGCGAATTGAGAAAAGTGAGCAACTATTAGAAAAATTAGGAAAAGAATTAAAAGATAAGGTGAGAATATATATATATATATATATTTTTTTTTAATTTTTCTTTCTGCATATTTTGTGGTTATACATCAAACTTTTATTTTAGAATATTCCTGTCATTAAATAATGATGTATATAAATTTATTGTAATAATAATTGTATATAATAATAAATTATAAAAAATTATTTTCTGTTTCATTTTAACATAATAAAGTATAAGTTATAATATTACTTCTTCAGCTCTTAATTATTTTTCTGATAAAATAATTTAAAATTTTTTTAAAGTATGTTATAAATAAATTAATCTATAAATTTTAAGTTAAAACTGGAAATCATAATGAATTACATTATTTTAAAAGAGTTTTTTTTTCCAATTTCAATTTTAAAAACTAAATGTAAGTATATATGTATTTTAGCATTTAAATGTATGTGCATTAAATCAAATTATTGCAAAATTATTCCAGGAAAAGATGCTGCTTGATATCGCTACACAAAGAGATAAATTAAAATTGCATTTAACTGTGGCAAATAACAGTATTATTGAAGGCAAAAATCAAGCTGAAGAAATGAAACAGTAAATATTTTATTCAGTTCTAGTTTATTAAAAAAATAAACTTATTTTCTTTAAAAAGAAATGCTATATTACCTATTTCATAATTTTCAAAAATGAAACTCTACCTACAATTTAAAAGCTTGTTAATGTTAACAGAGCTTGTTATAGATTTAAAAATTTGTTAAATCTTGTATGATATAAAGATAGATATGATGTGACATTTAACAAACTTCTTCATAAACTCTTTTATTTCCTCTGATTTGATTTATGCTGCAAAGACTTGGATTTTGACCATAAAGAAAAATAAGATCTTTGGCACTTTTTAATACATGATCTTGAAAATTATTTCTGGAAAAATGAAAAGAAATGGTATCTAGCGTAAATATAGCAACACTGAATTATATAGAATGTTCAAAGAGCCAGATGTTGTTCATGTTATTAAACTAAGGGGCATTTGGGTTAAGATGTTATTTGTATGAAGGACAACTGCATATTGAAACAAATCTTTTTGGCTAAGGCAGTTACCAACAGAAAAAGGTGAAGACTCAAATTTTATTTGGTATATACTGTTGAGGAGGATTTCTTAGTTTTAAAACAATCTTCAAAGATTTTCACCAATGATAGAAATGCTTGGAAATATGTAATTGGGATGACTTTAGTCCATCCTTGTCTGTTGTATCATGAATGATGAGCATTTTTAACATTGTATCTTTTCATGTAAATAGTTAATCAGTCATAATTATATGACAATTAAAAATACTTTGTCATATAATTCTACAATTAAAATAATTTTTTCGTACCTATGTGTATTATTACATCTTTGTTTGTTTTTTTAAATAATTTTTTTGCAAAAAAAAGAATTATTTATTATTTTTAAAAATTATAAACGAAGTATTAATGAGAAAATTAGTTTTGAAGATCTTTTTACATTTTTATAGATTAACATCTTTGATATTTTATTGATGAAATAAAATTGCAGTCCAATGTTACTAAAATAAATATATCTATATATTTTACTCTCTAAACCTCTTTTTATGTAGTAGATATATTCTTAAAAATTATGTATAAAAATAATTTTCATAAATTAAATTATTGTCACTGCTATCATTTTTTTTAACATTACAACAGCTTTAAGACTGCCTTGGTTGAAACAAAAAAGCAATTCTAAAAAATTTTTTGAATTGCAAATTTTTTCCTAACTTTGACTTTGGGGTGGCCATGTAAAAGTGAATAAAAAAATTATTTTTACTATCTCAATTCACATTAAAAGTAGCCTAAGTGTAATTTTTTTTTCTAAATTAGTTACTTCACTTTACTATAAGTAAATTTGTTTCATATCAGATTTATTATAAATGTTGATGCACATTATAATTTCAAACAAATTTCAGTCAGAATTTGAAACTTCAAAATGAACTATCTGAGAAAGAAAACGAATTGAAGCGACAACTTCAGGAAATGTCTCTGTCTGTAATTGAAAAAACAGCACAGTTGAATGATTCATTGCAAGTAAAAGAAAAACTAGAAGTAAATAATTTATTTATTTGTAAAATTTTGTGTTTGCGACATATTTTTAAAAATATATTGTAATAATGAACCTTGAACATTATTATCAGCAATGTGAAAAATTGTTTTTAATGGTATTTTACACTTATATCCATTTCATGAAACATTTATTTGTAGTTGAATATTACAAAATATTGTTATTTATATTCACTTTATTATAACAATATCATGTTTCCATTGTTATGTTATGTTAACAATGCAATTTATTATTATATTAAAATTTGTTGTATTTAATTAATAAAAAGAAATTATAAGAACTTTTTCCAAAATTTTTGCTAGATAAAAAAAAGGGTTATAATTCAAAGAAAAAGAATTGGACTTCTAAATGCCATACACACAGACAAGTCTCTTGCTATTCATTAAATATGTATATAGAGAGAGATTTTTCATACTGTATTATATAGCCAATTAATAAGTTTTGATGTCATTCAAAAACATAAACCTTTAAAAGGAATTTTTTTTTCACATTTTTATAAGTAAGTTAATAGTTAAAAAGTTTAAAATCAAGAATCTTGTAATTTAAAAATATTAAAAAAAAAAATAATTAATTGAACATGGTTGTTCCACTGACTGATAAATGACGAACCAGATGTTGGCATAACAGCATAAAAATGCAAGCTAATTTGTTTTTTATTCTTCAGAACAGTTATATATATAATTTTAAAAAATTATAATTATTGAAAAAAATTATAGTATAAATTAATATATAATTTTTTGTCACTAAAAATGATAATAAAAAAGATCTCAATGGAGTAATTTATAAATTACTATTTTCAATATTTTATTGTTTTATTTATTTTGCATTGTAAAATAAAAAGAAATGATTTAACATTCTTATTTTCTAATCTTAATTTTTATTTTCCAAATTTGAATATATAACTACTGTTATATATGTTGTTGCTGTTAGTTATAAATGAAGTTATGTTTATAGCTCTTTGGTTACATGTGCAATAACATTTTGTTCATATATATTATGTGTAAAAATAAAGCTTTTTTTAAATATTTTATTGAAGAAAAGTCTAGCAGTAATGGAAAATGACTTAGAAGTATCTAAAAACGAAATAAAATCTTTGAGATCTAAATACGCTGATGCAAATATACTGTCTCAAAACTGTGATGTAAGTATGATATTCGACTTTCATTAATCAATATTTTTTCATATTAAAAAATAACTTCTGTTATTGTATTCTTTCAGAATCTGAAAACTTTAGAGGATGTAAGACAGCTTACTTCATTACTGCAGAGCACTCAGGAATATCTGAAAAATATAAAATCATCTCCAACTCATTTTAAAATGGGAGGTGGAGATGCAGAAGTTATTGTAAGTAATTCAACTAATTTATCAAAAATAATAATTTTTGTTTAATTACTTCAAAAAGAGAAAATTATGTAATTTCTGAGCATGCAATGTATTGAATGACAAAATTTTTCAACAAATATTTTTAATATGTAAAGTTTGTTTTGATATTTCTGTACTTACACAGTATTTATTTTTAATACAATATATAATATTATTTTTAAACAATTAATCGAAAATTATGAATATTTAAAAAAAGGAATTATTTTATTGTGCTTAACTATATAATTTTTTATATTGAAACAATCTAAGAATATATTTCTATTTGTATTTGGTTAATAAAAGATTTCTTTTTTTAATTTTCCCCTGAAACTAATAAAATTTATACTTTTCTACCATATTACTTCATAGTTTTGTAATTTCACAGGAAAATAGATCTGATATGCTTAGTCAAAATCTTTTGGAGGCAATAGAAGAAGTAAAAGAGCATTTAATTGATTTGAAAAATCAGTGCAGTTCTTTTACAAAGAAAGATGATAGAAATCCTGAATTGGTAAATATAATTAAAATCATATTTATTTTATATGTTTTTTAAATGATTTTGGATTCACTTTTATGAATTTTGATATTTTGAATTATGTATTTAAAATAAGGGTTAAATATTTAATATCTATTTTTAAAAATATTTATATCAAATATTAATAATTTCTCCTGTTTTATTTTGCGATTTATGCATACATATCATCATACCATTTTTGAGGTTCTTCTTTTTATTGTAATTAAGTTTAGAAATATCCATAATTAATCATTAATTTAGATATTTATGAACCATTTATATTCTGAAGGGTCATTTAATGCCATAAAGTGTTTGTATATTGACTATTTATTTACTTTATTTTAAAAAATGTGAGATATGATGAGTATCAACTAAGCATTGTATTTAACTAATATTAAAAAAAATGTAAATCATAATTCATTTCTTTTGTCTCTTAAGTTTCGTAAAGTAGTATGTGAAATTCGAGAAATATATTTTTCTTAATCTGCTTTTATTCACATATTTGTTTATTTATTTTTATCTTTTGAATGCTCTGCATAAAAAAAAAAGGAATCGAAAATAACTAAATAAATAAGAATCGAAATTACTTTTGTATGTATGGGAAAGTTAGATAAGCTGAAATATGTTCATATTTACTAATTGAATATACAATTTTTTGTTTTTTATTTTATTATATTTAGGAAACAAAATTAAAAGAATTTCAGGAAAAATTTGTTGCTTGTTCTAAAGAAAAAGATGCCTTGATGATAGAAGTTGAAGAAATGAAAAACTCTAGATTGCATAATCCATCAGGTCAACAAAATGACAAGTAAGTTCTATTTAATGATAGTTTTCATTCTGGTTAATTTCTTATTTTAAATTTGATTTAATTAATATAAAAAAATGAGCACAAATAATAGTGCCAACAATTAAATGCAAATAGCAAATTGAAGAATATCATTATTTTGAATTCTTTCAAGTGGAATCTGCATTTTATACTAAAAGAATAATTGCTAAAATTTATTATATCACCACATCAATACTTAAAAAATGTATATAATTATTATTAAATACCATTTAAAAAAAAATCAAATTTATTGAGATTGAAATAATTTTTTTCATTATGTTATAATTTCAAGAAACATTTATAAATACTTCTAATTAATTTTTATATATTTACCTATTTAAATTTTAATATGTTGATAAAAAGTACTTACTGTAGTTACATTCTAAAGTGTAAAAATTTTTTTTTTTTTTTTTTTTTTTTTTTTTTTTTTTTTTTTTTTTTTTTTAGCATGTACTTTCCAGAAAATGACTTTTCTGTTAAAACTCTTCAGGTATGTATTTCAGTTCAAATAAAATGTAATAATATAAATTTATTGGGGAAAATATTTTCTTCTAGGGTGCAACTTTTTTTGTTCCAG
The DNA here is from genome assembly GCA_021605075.1 of Caerostris darwini. Taxonomy (NCBI): domain Eukaryota; kingdom Metazoa; phylum Arthropoda; class Arachnida; order Araneae; family Araneidae; genus Caerostris; species Caerostris darwini. Next base: position 735,163 of record BPLQ01015536.1, read on the forward strand.
GATTTTATTTCTTTTATTATTTGTCGAGTTAATAATGAAATAATGATGTTTTATATAGGTGGAACTGAGGCTTAAAAATGAAGAAAACTGGCGATTGAAGCAAAGAGAAAAAGATTTAGTACATCAGTTGGAAGAAGTAAAAGAAAAATTACAGAAAAAGGTATCTTAATAAAGTTGCTTGTTTTCATATTTTTCGTATCATTTTATAAATATTCCAGCAATATAAATAAATATAGCATATTTATTTGGAAATATGATAACTTATGTAATATGTTGTATAAATAATGTTTGTAAATGGTATATTATTCAGGAACTATATGTACACATGTCCATATTTATCTTTACATACCCAAAAATAATGATATTCAATGAAATATCCATCAATATGATCCATGTTTACAGGGAACAAACATAATCCAATCAAAAGTTGTCAATCAGTATATGATATGCGAATATAGACTTATGTCATCTGAAGTTGAACCAAGCACTTTGCTCAAAGTGAATATCTGAATGTATTTCTGCAACACAGCGTTTGATTTCAGTGTGTGAGTACTCAAATCGGTTTGTTATGGTTTTGAAGTATCATTTGGAAGAATCAATGAAGTGGGGACTCATAGGCAATTTAGAAGCAAGGCAGCCTATCACTGAAGCAGCCAGATGTCTGATTATTTCAAGACAGGTAATCTCTATGTTATGAAATTTTTTTTTAAATGATTGAACTGTTGTAAGAAGGCCTACACAAACTCATAAACTGACAACTGCTTCTGAAGATCGATATCTGGCAATAACTGCCTGTAGTAACAGGAAGTCTACAGCTCTTTAGTTAAGAACTGCTGTATCATGGCAAATGGTATACAGAAGGCTTAATGGAAAAGGCCTTTATGCCGGAAAGTGAAGGGTATGTGTTTCACTATCTTCAAAACAAAAGAGAGATCGCTTTAATTGCTGCAAAGAACATCAGAACTGGAGTGGATACCATTGGTCCCATGATCTCTTTACTGAGTAGAGGTTTAGTTTTATGGTTAATTCTAAATGTGTTTACATCTGGAGAGAGCCAGGAACATGAGATTATCCCTCAAACATTATGGAGCTTGAATTTTTTGGTTGTGGAAGTATAATGGTATTGGGAAGAATAATGATCAACGGATGAATGCCCCCACATGTTTGTAGTAGCTGATCTGTGGCTGCCCAGAGATACCGGGATAAGGTCTTGGAGCCTTATGTAAGACTCTTCAGCTGCATATGGATCTGACTTTTTATTTATGGATGTTATTGCTCATCCATATCAAGCAAGCCTGGTTGACAAATTCCTTGAAAGTGAAGACTTTCAGAAAATACCATGGCCAGCAAAGTTTCCTGATCGCAATTCAATAGAGAATTTATGGGACTACCTTGATAGAGCAACTGTCTGTAAATATCTTCCTTCTTGAGCTGTAAATGCTTTGAATATGGCATTTCTGGAAGAGTGGAGCTTAATCTTCCAAACTGTGATTAACAATGTTATTGCCAGCATGAAAGCACATTATGTGTATACAAATCAGGGGAGATCACATTCCATAATGAATTTATAAGACTTAATTTTTTTCTGTGTTATTCCTTTTAATCTGAAGTCTCTTTGTCACACTTTATTACCATTTTTATTGTTTCATGCTACAATTATATATCATATGCAGTGCTCTTAAATTTTTTTTTTTCTTTGTATTTATGCTTCACAATGTTATGCATCATTCCAGACAAATTCATAAAATTATAATTCATAGTTTCTGAGAAATCCGTGAATTTATGCCTGTAAAGGTAATTTTGGACATGAGTGTATCTATATATATATAGGAATAATTCTATAGTAATGCTGAGATATTTGCTTTTCTTAAAAAATATATCTTAGTATTGTTCTTCAAATTACATTGAAGCAACAGTACATAAACACATCAGACCAAATAGGTGCAGATAAATACTTACAAACAGGTTTAAACAGCTCTATTCATAATTTATTGTTCTTTTTGTGAATTTCATTTATCTTTATATAATATATTTTTAATTTTTATTAATCAAGTGTTTTAAATAAGAGATGTCTAACAAACATAGAGAGTAGAAAAATTTTCCAAAAAAATTGTATTGTTTTTGACAAATTAAAACAATTTTAAATTAATATTTGAAATTGAATTAATTATTTATTTTATTTAATATTTTTTGTTGTGTTTTGATATTTTAATTTTATAATTTTATTTTTCAATATAATTTTTATTAATTTATTTTGTGCCGCTTAATTGAGTTTTGATTCACAATACTGTCACTTATTATAAAGAGATACTATAATTTTTCAAAACCTCATTAAACAATAATGTCAATCAAAAAGAAAAATGTACAGTTTTTTTTTTGGGAATGTTATTTGTATTTCCCTTTTTATATTTAATCTATCACTTAAGTCATCATCATCAGAGGTACAACAATCCCATGGTGGGCCAAGGCCTATTGGCAGATTTCAAGACAGGAGATGTTATCTTTTTACGGAGTAGAGTTGTCAGCCTTATGATAATATTAGACTGCAATTTATGGTTTAAAGTGAATTCCGAACCACTACAAACATCGATGGTGCCGCCAGAACACTTAAGTATCTATATAAATATTTCTTAAATTTTGAGTATGTCACCTATGAATGACCTCAATTTACTTCGAAATTTTACCAAAACTGGCAGGGATACTTATGTTACAAAGTTTTGATCAACTGAAAAAAAAAAAAAGAAATTGGATCGGTATTCATTAAAAAATTATTCAGTTTTGGATAAATTAGGTTTTACACCAATTTGAAAACTTGCTGCCATATTTTTGATGGTTGAAGTTATTGTTATTTTTGTGGCTAATATTTTTTACACTGTTATACTCTGTTATTTCTGACCCTTCTGATTGGAATTCTGCACTCCTCCATCTCAAGATGTTCGAAATTTGGTAGCCATAAGGGTCCCATTGTGAGGTTGGAAGAGAAAGTTTTTTGAACTTCATGCTGATTTTTATTGTTGAATTTGCTATACCACTTAAGAAAAAAAGACTATACATTCAGATCAGAAACTAGAATTGACTTTAAATAAAGAGGAGCATATATATCTGTTTAATGTAGAACTATCAGAAAATCTGAATAAATCTAATAGGTTGAAGATGAACCAATGCCTAGATTTGAAGAAAGTGAATATGCTTGTCATGTTATATGTGCTAATTGTATAAATTACAAAACTGTATCAGAATATTTATACAAATTCAATCAGTGCTTATTTTTATCTGCTATATATTTACAGTATAGTTTATATATAACTACATTTTACAGTATAATTATTTTTCATCTGCTATATATACAGTTTTATACAGCATAACCTTTAATAATGTTTAACTTTCATGAACAATAGTAAAGTTAAGTAATAAATGTATTTACAAGAAGTCATACTGGGCAAGTATTCAAAATTTTTTATTTATTCATTTTTGCCTTGATTTTAATATGCATATATATATAATTTTTTCTTATTGTTATTTCTTTGGTTTTTGAGGAAATTGAAAATGTTAGACTCTTTAGTCTTGAAGAGGAATTAATAACAAGAAAAAATGAAATACATTTATTGGAAAGGAAAAAAGAAGAGGTATGTAATATTGTCTTCTATTCAAAGAGGATTCATTTAACTCTATAAACATCCTTCTAAAAGAATTTATAGTGTCAATTATTATTTAATTTTATAAATTTCATGTTTTGAAATGGAAATTTTATTAAGAAAACTTTAGAAATATGAATTTTTCCTTTATAATAAACACATGTTATAAAATATATCTTAATACTAAAAAAATATCAGTTTTTTTATATTTTTGCAACATTATTTTGCATAATTTAAATTGAAAATAATATTTCCAAGTTATTTTTACTTAATATAATTATGTAATTTAGTACAGCAATTTTTAAATATTTTGTTTCTTGAAATAATTTTTTTTTTTTCTGTTTGAGGGTTAATGTTTTATCAACATGAAAATTCTTAGAAAAAAGATGTAAAGTTAAAGTGAAATACATTAAGACCCCTCTTAATTTTGTTTAAATATTGTGTGGTAGTATGGAAGTCCCTTTGCTTGTCAAGCTATTTTATGAAACAGGATTGGATAAAATAAATGTGCAGTTGTTGAAGAATTATTGCAAGTTACAAAAGCTGGAAATCTTTTCAACAACAATCTTAAAGAATATGAATAATATAATGAAATTCATGAAGATGACAAAATTAGCATTTCTGATGAAGAAAAGCAAAAAGAACTTTCAATGAATGTGCTATGATAAAGTTTAGCCACTATACTGGAAAGTATGGATCTGATTTTTAAATTTTTCTGAGTGATTTTAACTTTTGATAGAAGTTAGGCGAAACAAAGTTCATTGATGCAATATCTTGATAGCAAGTACTACCTGAATGAAACAGAAAAAGGCAAGCAATGTTAGATTATTTCTTCATTAAAAAAATGTCAAATGTGGGAGAACTTTTCACAAACATAACTTGACTCAAACTTTTTTCACTAATGTTTTATGAATAAAGATTAAATTGATATTGGCAATAAATGAGCCATAATTAATGTAATAAAAAGTATTTAACAATAAATGTACAAAATAAAAAAAGTAAGACTGATAAATTTTCTTATTCTCTGTTCTGTTTTCCCCTTTATTTACATGTTAATATGACCTCATTTAATGCTGTTTTGTTTAGTGCAGGAACTTATTGGAATGTATTGCCTGTGTTAATTGAGTAATTAATTAAGTTAATGCTTTGACTTATTCAGTTTTGTAAGAAAAGTAGCATACCTAATTAATTATTTTTATTTAGATAAAAAAAATGCTTCAAATGAGTGCTTTCTTTTATAAGTTATTTAAATATTTGTTTGTGTACCATGCATATAACTACATTTTTTATTTAAGTTTAGATATCATTTGTGTTAAAAATAGTTAAGATGTTCAGGTGGTTATAGTTAATTTTTGATCATAGAGATAAATTTTTATAATGAAATTTTCTTACATTCTTATCAGGAATCGGAAAGATTGTTAAACAGAATTAAAGATCTACAGAAGACTTTAGATGAAACTACTACTGAGTATGAAAGACTAAAGCATTATGTGCAAGATATTAGATCTTCATATTTAAATGTTTTTGGAAGTAGTTCATAATGTTTTTTTTAAGAATTTTTTGTAAATGTTTTGTATCATAGTTTCTATAAATAGTAAATAAATTGAACAAATTTGTGTGTGGGTGGAATGTTTATTATTACATCACAAAAAAAATATCTAAAAAAAATCTCCAGCTCATGTTATATCACATAAATATTTTCCACACAAATTGAGATGATTTTTTTTTTTTTTTTTTACATAAACTAATATCAAAAAAATATTTTTTTTTTCGGTTGTGCTGATTACATTCCTTTTCAAGATCTTCCTTTCAGTTTAATGTGTATGAAATAATGATCACAGAGTTTCAATTTTGATTCAACAATAGATTTCAACTTGCTGCTTTTGAAGATCTTTAATTTAAACTGGAGTTTAAAAATATGATCTGAAATAAAAAAAATATTCATTATTGACATCAGCAATAAATGCACATACTGATTTAAAATGTAATTATTATGGAAAGTTTTCGCTAAAACATTATTTATCAATATATAATTTCAATTCATCTTGATTTTCATGCTTTTCAATTTTATCAAATCAGCATGCACATTCTTGATAATGAGTTGTTGATAACATTATTAATCTTACTGATCTTTCAAGGTAATATTAAATATTTAAAAATAATATTTAATGATTTATTTAAATTGTTTTTAGAAATGCATTCTAGAATGAATAAATTTATAACTACTTTCATCAATGTTTTATTTCAGTAGAGATAATATCTATAGATAAATGCTCTTTATTTTTTATTTAATGAACGAATTAGTTTCGATTGTAAATTTCTATCATTAAAAATTTCTAATTAAATATAAATATTGCATTTTTGTTGCTCACAAAAATTTAATCAAAAGAAGCAACACTTTTCTTGGTAAGACTTACAGAAAAATATTTTATTTAAAACATTTGAAATTGTCATTACCTCTATTTGAATTTAAGCAGATGCAGAGGCAGATGCTCCAGCTGGGGGAGTGATCTTGATTTCACAGATCTAAAAATAAATGAAAGTTATTTAAACTATTGAATAATCTGTTTTCATTAATGTATTTATTGCTGTTCAATTGACATAAATATAACAATATTGATATATATATATATGTTATTTAAATAAATCTAATGTTGCAGTTTATTTATAAATTTACCTAAATAATATTTAATTCATTTGTGTTAAAAGTTTTAAGATTTTAGCTATGTATAGTAGTTTTATTCCTTTAGTAAATTAAATACAGCATTTTATTAAAGTATATTATAATTTATATTGTGCATAAGTTTTCAACTACTTTCAGTATAGTATTTATCTTATTCCTTAAGTATTTTTCATCAAAATTCTTATTATTAAAATACTTTTGTTTTTCAATTGTAGATGTAAAAAATATATATGAAATGTTATAATTATGTTTTCACCTTTTTATATAAGAATTTTTTTTATATATTTATCCCATTCAATTGAGTTGCAGTTTGTTCTTTTAAATACTGAATGCTATTAATGGATTTAAAGTTCATAGAAAAGAAATTTTACTAAACAGTTAATTATGTTACAAAAAAGTTTCGTATATTGATTAACACTATAATTTTGCATGTTGAATTTAAAATATTAAAAATAACATTTCCAATTCATTTGCTTTCATTTACTCACCTTTGTGATATGGAAGTCCATGCAAGCTTGGTACAGCTGAACCTGGGCAATGTTGTTATCAGGGAAGTTTTCTTTCTGCAGAAATAAATTACAAATCGTATTAGATTAAATCTCTTGTGATTAAAGTTAGTCTCTTGTTAGATTAAATCTTGTGTAGCTATTCCAGTTTTATATTAAATTATATATATATATATCATGATGTACATAAAACAGTTATAATTGAATAGTAGAAATGTCAAATTAAAGCATCAAGTTTTACTAATCATTATTAAAAATAATAAGTAAATAAGAATTCCAACTTACTGCTTCCTTACTGCATTCATCATGCTTTCCAAGGATCTGGGCTTCGGGCTGTTTAAAAGAAAGGAAAATTGAATATTGTTTTATAAATAAAATGAATTCTGTTTATATAATTTATTAAAAATCTTCAGAAAAATAATGTATTGAAAATTTTAATTTCTATATGAAAGCAAATTTGCATGCATTTGTATTAAATATTAGCTATATACTTATAATGCTTATGAATAATTTGTTTTTAGTAATAAATTTATTAAAAATGTATGTTTTTCCAATTAATTTATGTATTATTAATTTTAAAAATATTATTTTTTATTAATAGTTTAATTAATTTTATTTATTTTCTCATATTTAATCTTAAATACTATTTAAAATATTAATAAGAAATTGATCTTTCGTTTTATTTTTGTGTAAATTCTTATATTCACTATTGCAGTACTTCATGATATTAAAAATATTTTAATAATAATTGATTCTAATAATATCTCTAATAGAATAAGCTTTTAATATTTTTGAAAAATATTTATATAAGATAGTTTCATGCCTTTAGACGCTTTCCTTGGATTTCTTTTCTGGCTCGGCTGTAGTTGTAGTTGTTGTCAGCGGCAAACTATGTGAGGAAATAATTTATATGAATAATCATTTTAATAAAAAATATTCTTTGAATATTTGAAAAAAATAATGCATTAATTCAAACATTTAAAAATATCATTACAGATTAGAAAATGCAAATGTAAGACAGGAATAGCAGAATTGTGATGGTTGGAATTTTTTTGATTAACGCTCACAGGATGGTGTTATCTGGTTTAATTTTCAAAATAACACAAAAAGATGGCCACACACACTATTGATGGCCTTGTAGAAATAAAAATTGTTATTAAAATATAATTGCAAATGGGGTAAAAAATTTGGCCTGAAAATTTAATATTTTTCATTTGTCATAAGATATTCAAAAATAGCAATAGTGAACTGTGTAGTTTCACATTTGCCTGACTTCAAACCAATCTTCCATTTGTGCCTTGTGTTTGCAAACAGAAAAGCATTAAGTGCCTTATGTGTGAGCACCAATTTTTATAATCAATAAAATTTTGAATAAGTTTTTTGTTTATGATAAACTACTAGGAATCAATATATGTTGATAAATATGAAATGGTTTTTGAAATATGTTGTAAAATTATTCTGAATATTGAGTAATTAATTAAAATCGCATTTTCAACGACATATAACTCTAAAATAAATAAATGCATTCAAAAATTATTGAGAACATGTTTATGAGAATTAATTTATGTTGAATTGCATAAAAAATTTTTTATAATTAATAAAATGTATAAAATACTCACCCATCCTTCAGTTTTCAAAGCGCAAGTGGTGATGGTTTCTCTGTGTTTATCGATTTGTTCCTACAAAGGAAATAGTTGTTTTAATATATATCATTATTAAGTAATCAATTTTTAATAATTGATTACTCAAAGAAATATAATTTGAGATATATATTCGTTAAATTCTAACATTTGTATTTATTTAAATAAAAAGTTTTAAAAAAAAGCCATTTTGAATCATAATTGACGACTTTAAAGTTGAAATTCTCTACATTTTTGAATGAATTGTTTTTATAAATTATTGATTAATTTAAAATTTTAATAAATTATATGATTTTTTTTATTATTTAATTTTAATTAATTATTTTTAATTAATTTTTAGTTTATTTAAGAAGAATATTTTTAAAGAAACTTGTATTCAATACTAAAAACTTTTTTTTAATCTTCTTATAATGTGTATAATAATATAATATGATTTCCAACAAAATATGAAATATTGATAATTAACATTTATCAATATTTCATATTTTGTATGTAAATTACAAAATATGAAAACGAGAATTTTAGAAATGTTTCATAATATTGATAATTAACATTTAAGAGCTTAGTTTAAATTCAAAAGCTTTGAAATTCACAATGTAAAAGTTAAATACTATAAGAATCAAATCACCTCATTTAGATTCAAAATAGCAGCCTTAGACATGAATATTTTATGACTACATCCATAATTCTCATTTTTATATTATTCCTTTATGCAGAATAATATATTGTAACCTTGGCCTAGTCTTGTCGCATAGCCTTGCCCTTGGTTGTCTCATATTATAATATGCAAAATCTTGCAGATGAGCCATTGGAATGTTTAATGAGGGCCTGAATATAAAATTAGATTTTAGGATGACCTTCAGACATACATCTGCAAATCAGAAATGGACACCTGTGCTTTCTATATTTTTTGGTGTCAGTATTTTATTTATAATAGTGGAAATGAAAGATGTATGTTTGAATATTTAACTCATTTTTTTTATTTTTTTTTAATGTTCATTCTGTTTGAAGTTGAATCGTTATTCTCTACTAAATTAGAAACACTCAGCAAAAAATTGTAGAAAAATGTATTAAAAATTTTCTGATCAACTCTAGGGTTGCAATTTTATGACACATTGGGCTGTACATGAAACAATATAGTTACTTATTTAGAGTCTCTATAATACTTTTACAGGCTTGACAAATTCTAATTGCTGACTACCTTAGCAACAAGTACAGCTACATGACAATGATATAATAGCTTTTGCTTTATTGAGATACGTCTTACTATTAAAATACTGAGATAAATGGAATGGAGTCTGAGATAATTCTGCTTTTAATTTTCAATTAGTTCTAGAAGGAAATGTAATTTTTGAAAGAAATTAGCCTTAATAAGAAATGAAACATTTTGGAACATGAATATATAACATTTTTTTTTTTAATTTTCATGAAAACTAGAGTTAAAATCAATATCGCGAATTAGGAACCCAAAGATTTCCTGTCAGATGCATCAGCCATTATATAAAATATCGAGGAAAAAAAATTTCTTCTACTTTTATTAGAACAATTGCCTAACTTTTCTTTCTCACCTTCCCTTTATTTTGAGACAGACATTTTTTTTCTTTTTTAAAATGTTCACAATGGACAATAGAAAAGAAAAAATTTGTTAATTTACTTTCCATTTTGAACACTTTTTTTCTTCACATATAATGTGAAAATTTTCATAAATTACTGAAATTTACTCTGTAAATCATTCTAAACTTAAAAAAAAAAAGAAAAAGAGCCTCAAATCATTTGGACTGATGATGCAATTTTTTGCACCATTTAATCCAAAAAATAATTTGAAATTCTTTTGAGTAATTTAACAGAAAATTTAATTTAATTACAGTTGATCATTTACCATCAAATGGACTATTAAATAAAGTCCTTTTTTTGTTTTACAAGGACAAGTGACATTTTCTTTCGTTTGCTAATTGCTATTGCTTTACTTTGCGAAATCTTTGACACTTTGTACGATTTCTGATTAATAAACAAACATTTCTATGACCTTCGAAACATTTCGGTCAATCATTGAATGGGTAATGATTCGAAACTTCAGCGGTTAAGTGACCGAATTAAAAGAACGGTTCGACTTGCGTCAGTTATTCACAATTTCTAGCTAATACTTGGAGCAGCTGACCTGTTTGCACGAAAGCGTTACTTCCTTAAGCTGAATTATAATTATTTGTATTTTATAATTTGTTTTTGATACTAATACCCGTTATCTTGCTTAAAGATGACAGTATCTGTTACAAAGTTTCAAAAGCTAATTTTCTGAATCAAGAAAAAGATTTAGTCTGACCCTCTTTTATTTTTTTTTTTATTAGTTTTATCTTATTTTATTTTAAAAGAAAAATAATCGTTAGAATATTTTGCTCCAGAGAGTATTATTATTTTTATTTTTAGAATAAGCATGTATGTTGATATTGTGCAGTTTCTTTTGCTATTTCTAGCCATTAGTAAGAAACTGATTAAAGTTCTTAAAATAAAGATTATGGAGAAAAAATGCAAAATCTTCTTTAGTATATTTTTTTCTAGATTTTTAATATTTTTCTTTCGTAATCATCTGACACTTTAACTATTAAGCACTCATAAATAGCCCCCTTTATTTCTAGAGTTCCATTTCGAATGAGTAATTCGCATAAACATGCTATGATCTTCACATTTTATTAACTAGAATCTTGTATACGGAAGATAGCTTGTTTTAAAATATCTTTTGAATTAAATAAGGGCCTGATCAGTTTCAGCAACGCCAGGTATCGTAGTTGTTTTGGAGGAGGAGATCATGAGTTGAATCATCATCTTTAGTGTATTTTACTAATGGCAATTAAAGTGATGTTAAACGTGTATTTTGCAAAAAAAAAATAATAATAATAATAATAATAAAATCGCAATTTTTCGATATGTACAAATGTTTTTGACATATGAGATATCTCGTCAACATTCCACGCCGTCATCAAGCTTGTTACGTGGTGGATTCATCATTTTCCTCTGATGGCAAAGCATTTGTAACAACTCCAGCAGGAAGACATTTTTTACTGATAGTTGGCAATAAAATGATGTCCCTCAGGAAAGTTACCAAATTAATGTATTTCATAGACTATATATATTTCAAATATCTTCTCTCCACCCATACTTTAGGGGGAAAAATGGACTTTTTTTAAATCTTCCTTTGAAAATATTCATTAAAATTTTAAGTTTGTATTTTACCGCTGTTTGAAAGCATTTCTTCCTATCGGAAATTTTACTTTCTAAAAAAAATATTTTCTTTTGGTCCTAATTCCCCCCTCCCCTCTTACTTCATCAACCTCATGTTCCATATAATAAAAAAGAAAATAAATTTTCCCACCATATAACCCATATTGATGAATCAAAGGATTACACGCAAATCCGCCGAATCTCCTAGTTTCTGAAAACGGTGACTATAACGCTCGGCGCTGGTAGATACAATCCTTCATGCTGTTTTGTACTAGCCTGTGCGAATTACTATTGGCTGGTGGGTCGAACTCTTTCATTTTGTATTAAAATTTTAGAATGATGATTTATTTCTTACCTGAGTTAGGCTAGAACCTTCTGCTGGTGGGGGGTTCTTCTCAAGACATTGTTGAATGACTTCGCCTTTAGACCTCTGAGTGAAAAAAACAAAAACAGTGCATTTTATTAATAAACCAGAATTCTTCAGCTTTATTTACAATACATTCATAAAGCAATTTCTATTATAAAAAATAAAATTTGATGCTAATGTCAAAAATTAGAATCATATCCTTGAATTTCTCGCTATGATCTCTAAAACTAATTCAATGGTGATTCTAAGGCGACAAACAGCATCTCTGTGTCATTTAAATAAGTCTTCTTAACAATATTGTGTTCATCTAAATTTCATCGCATATTAATTGGATAAAATATAAAACACATAAATAAAAGACGTTAAACTATTATTTTAACTATTTATTTTAAAATCATGATTTTAACTTGTATATTACAAGAAAAAGAACACCATAATCATTCTAATTGCTTACAAATAAGTATAATTACAATGCAACTTTCGGAGTAAAAAAAAATTGTAGAAGTTCTGTTTGGAAACTCTGAAAAATTTGCGAGTAATTAATATTCTTTGAAATTAGGCAACAATACACTCTAATCAAAAGAGGACACGGAAAAGCATTTTAAATAATAAGATCAATTTAATTTTTAAGAATGTTTTTATCGCTTTTTTAAAAGTCCTATTTTTTTTATTTGCATATAAAGCTTTATTCTAATTATTATTTGTAACTAGTTTATTTCATTTTTCTTTAGTTCTAGTTAGATAACCTATTCCACGCGCAATAAGAACAACAGATGTTCTTAAAGAACATATTAGTATGCAAAAAATGGCTTACCTGTTCTGCTGCTGTGGGCTCCAATTCTGGGCATTTTCCCCAGTTAACTTCCTGCAAAAAGAAATTAATATTAATGTTTCAACACACATAATAGCCAAAGAAACATATTATATGGAATATATAAGCGTCTAATGAATTGCACTGTTAAATAAATATTCTTTATCTCAACTTACCACGGAAAAAAGTGGATGTTTTAAAATTCGTAATTAATATTTTATTTAAACATACTTTTAAAATTTGTGACACATTGCTTATTATTTTTCGTAGCCTTATTACAACAAAATACTATTTTGAGTTATTATTAGATTTTTGTTATTAAAACTCAATAGGGATATGGCTGCATTAGTAAATTCAGTTTTGCTTATTTAATTTCGAGAACTGAAATATATTAAATATAATACACTTTATAGTGTATCGATATTTCTTAACGAAATTTAAGGACCATATTTTTAAGGAGAATACTTTTTGATTTACTGAACTTCAGAATTAAAAATTTCTTCGTTAGAATTTTTAATACTTTGCTGTTATTTATGACAAAAAATTTTTCAATTTATCCGAAATACTTTTTTAATCTTTAATTATTCTATTTGCATTTTGATAGAAAGTAAAATCCTTAATAAATATTGATAATTAAATTTAAAAAATCTAAGATGAACATTCTTTTGTACTTTTACAAATGTGACACTATTTTATGAATAAGCATATATTTTTTTTAAATATACGTGAGTAGTTGTTTTTGTTAATCATAGAATTATTTAAAATTCCAATAAACGTTTCTGATTACGAAACCCATTGCTAAAATATCATTTTTCTCATTGCCATTTTATTTAAATTATCTCCTATACCTTTTATTAAAATAACTTAAAAAGATTAGGTAATATTCGACAAGACCTATATAGATCATATTACATAACATATCAAGTTGATGAAAACAAAACGTTTCCGTATTAAATTATTATTCAATAGGTGATATTCGAAACTGAAGTTTCTGGAGCGAAAAGATAAAACTTTTGCATAATTAAAATTATGTGTCACAAACCAGAAAGTCTTGTCTAACCTTGTTTTGAGTTTTGCATTACTTTATTTTAAAGAATTATTAGGTGATTGAATATGTTGACTCACGCAACCTAATTGAGACTGGTTCTTTGCGATCCTCCCCACGCTAACATTTTTTTAAAAACATATTTACAAATCTTTGACGTACTTACTGATTGAACGTTATCTGATACTTTTTTTTTTCGAACTAGTTTTTTAACGATGTATGAAGGTCGTCTACTTAATGAATAAACGGTTAATCAACCGGAAAACAAAATAGCGTTTGAGTATTTCTGACTAATGGCATAATTCAATGTCACAGATGAGTGAATTTTCATTGAGAATTTCACAGCTTAACATTTTTTTGCATTAATTTCTAAACGAAAGAATGTGATTACAAAAAAATGCGATATTTCAGCAATCGATTTCAGTTAGCAAATAATACCAGATCAATACTTCTCTTTACAGCAAACTGAATAAAATTTAGAAAATGATCCGATAAACTTTAATTTGTACCCAACTTTTTTAGTTTGTATCCAACTTTGAAATATATGCGTTAAAAATAATTTTGCCTAACCAATTAAGTCTTTCATATTCACAATAATGCGGTATATATCGTATTACATTTGTTTAGACATTTTTTAAATTTTTACCAAAATATATTAATTCACTTAAGCGCAAAAGAGAATGTTAAAATTTCAATATATGAAATAATCTTATGTAATATATCATTACTATATATAAATGAACTTATAGCACTTTAAAAGGGACTCATATTTAGAAGAATATAAATTTATTTTTAACCATCTTACAGTTTGATAATATTGATTTTATTGTAAAACATTGATACATTTCCGATAATTAACTAAATATATTTTATAATCAATATTAAACTCCAAAATTTTCTATAGGTGATTATTCAAACCATTTTACGCCAAACGAATAAATATAATAGAACTTCTTTATTGTACCTTCAGTTCTTTTATTTTTAGAATTTAATTCAACAACAACTATAAATTCTTTCCCCAAATTCAAAATATGTATTTTTTTAATAATAGAATAATTACACCTTCTTATAACCAGTTCTTAATTACTTTTTATAAAGGGGGAAAAAACTTCTACTTCACGTCATTGATTTAAATCGTCTACCAGCGTTACATATTTTTAATTTTTTTCTTCGTACAGATGGCTTCACTGCAGACTTCCTCACACGCGATGTGCTTTTTCCTCCGAATTTTTACTTTCTTCCGCATCAACCGTTCAAGGAGAAAAGAAAAGAAAAAAAGATTTCGTTCAGTAGATAACTGGGTTAGTCTACCAATGAGTGGGTCATACCAGGTTTCTTTACAAATTATAGAAAGCATACAGCAAACTATAATACTAATAACTTGAAAATTAATTTTTTTTTTCCTTTAAAGGATTATAACGAACGATGACTTTTTAACGCGATACTCAGAATCTTAACAGATTTATTAATAAAATTTTTTTAATTCTAATTTATTCCTGTAATTATAATAATTAATTTTGTTAACCTAATTAAGTCATAAAAGAGCCATACATAATTAAATAAAAATTTAAAAATAGATTACATTATATTTCAAATTTAAACTGAATATCATAAAGAATTGCACTGAATAATTTTTATTAAAGAAATTCACACAATTTAAAATATTAGTTACCTAATTAACATGCCACATATATTATAAAAATATACAGAAATAAATGTAAATAGTAATTAATTGTTTTATTTTCGCATAATTCAATAATTAAAATAATATTTATATTTATTATTTACAAAGAGATTTTGATTTTTTAAATTTGACACACTTCTTAATAGTGAAGAAGACATTTCACCTTAAATTTGACGGCATTTTTAAATACTGCACGACTAATTTTTAACTTTTGATAATTATTATTTAATTAAAAAATTAACAAAATTCAATTTGAATAAACAAGATTTCATTTTTAAATTACAGTATTAATAAAAATAATTATTATGATTATATAAGGAAAAAAAATCACTGACAAAAAAATCGTAATTTTCATTAATTTTTTATGCTATAATCTTTACAGATTTATTTTAAGTAAAAAATTTGATTTGATTCGAAAAAAAAAAAAAAAAAATTCTGATTAAACAATGTAAAAGTCATACTTTTTAATTAATTTTTTATGCTATAATCTTTACAAATTTATTTGAAGTAAAAAATTTTATTTGATTAACAAAATTTCGAAAAAAAAAAAAAGTTATGATTAAAAAATGTAAATTTAAAAATCATGATAGCCATTAAAATAAATTCTTATCAGCACATTTAAATCATAGCAGTCCTACACAATTTTTTTTTAAATTAATGTCTATTTACAAATGCTTTTTTTACCACTTGAAAATTAAAATATTGATATTAATTTTAATTTATATCTAAACTTAATAATAAACATTTTCAATCGTTATATTCCTTTAGAGATACTACTGCAATATCCGATCCAATACTCACTGGGGCAGCTTCTTGAGCCAGAGCAGTTGCTACGAAGCAAAGTGCTACCAAAGCTAAGCACCTCATGATTGCAGACTAAAACAAAAGGTAAAGGGAGAAACTGCTGCTAAAAACCGAACTGCTGGAAGAGATCAGGTTGTGTACCGAAACCCCAAACACCATCCCTCTTATATATGCATCCGCCAACCAACCGCGTCCGCTTGCGAGTCACGTGGGTCGCCCTACGTCATCAGGGCCAGTGACACGATGGACCAGAAAATTTAAACGTTTCTTGCGTTTCAAATCTATCCCGGCACCAAGACGGGAAGAGGAATTCTGTACAAATTGCTGTTTAAAAATGCAAAAGGAGGAGTCGATTCCACGTACTGTCTGAGGCATTCGATGTTGAAAATCCTTCCTTCGAAAAAAAAAGTGCCATAAGATTTTTTTCCCAGAATTGGGAAATCGTATATTTTTTGTGAGTTTTACTAGTTTACTTTTTAGAATGACAAATAGCATCTTCGCAACCCACTGTCCAAAAAGTCAAGGTATTTCACCTCTTTGAGGAATTTAAGTGTGGATAAATTCTTGTCAAATGCACGTGTCGACTTATTTGGTTTCAGTTTTGGATTGAATTTGGATTTCGTGGAAAATTGAATTTGATGGATCCATATTTTGGTAGTAAAAATATCTGCTTAATTGAGCGGAAAATTGCGGTCGAAAAAAATATAAATAGGGTAGATAATAGATAGAATCTTACAGTAAAGGGATATTTTAGTATAAAACGATTAAAAATATTTGTTTTAGTCTACAACCTTTAGCTAAATAAAAAAAAAACATATTCCTGCTCTTTTAAATGATTGGTGGTTAAAAATCGTTAATGCCATTAAATTTTAAATTAGAAATTACCCAATAATAAATTAATGAACATTTTGAAATTCGCTATAAAAAAATCCAATGCTCATCAAAGAAATTTTCCACATAATTTTTATACATTTTTAATTCAATTAAAGTAACTAAATTTTTATCTATGAGAAATTAGTATGGGTACTATTTCAATCCATTCTCCCCTTCCTTCCTTAGAGAACTATTGTTGTACTGGATATTTATTCCACTTTCACAGATTTTACCACTACAATACTATTTTACGATTTTACTACTTATTGGTACTACTGTACGATTCTTCCAGTACACCGTTGCTTTTTCAAAAGTAAAATGCACTAGCTAAATAGTAAAATCAATAACCTTCTATATAATTTTATAGTAGAAATAAATAAAGAAGCTGAATTTCTTTTGTTCAAAATAGTCTGGTTAATCAAGACCTGAGAAATACATGCAAGCGAACGGGTGTGTTCAAACATTATGTAATTCAATTTCTTTTTATTTTACTGTTATATTAGTATGCTTACACTGTAACAATTGACATGCTAGATTAAAAATTGCTCGGCAACAAAATGAATTGGCAATTAGGATTAATGATTTAGAATTTTGCAATATACAGCTTATATTTAAAAATAGATTTTAAAATAACGAAATAGTTTATATTAAATTGAAGGATTTTTTCTAGGAAATTTTCTAATAATAATTAGGTCATTTCTATAATTTTCGAAATAAAAAAAACAATTTCCAAAATCATAAACAATATTTTTGATACTGTTTACTTTAAGAGAATTCGGGCTCATATATTATTTTTCAAATAAGATGGGATGAATGTTTTTACGCAAATTTAAAATTGCTGGCAGTTATATATTTATTAATAATAAAAGAAAATTTCATTTTCTTTATTTCTTAAATTTATAGACCTAAAATGAAGAACATTCCAGTTTGCAAAATAGAAATTTTCTTTCCCATTGCAGGAATGTTTGCTGTAAAAGCACTAGCTCAAATATTTGTTTTAATCGAAATTTTAATAAAAAAGGATCTGTATGTATCAATGTAATTTCAATTAAGAATAGATGCTTTCCTAAGAATTTCTTTAAAAGTAGAGTCTATATTTAAAATACAGAAAATAAGATAAATAAGAAAATTAAAGAACAAACCAATAGAGCATTGTAAAAACGACTGAACAATTTAAGAGATAAGATTAAAAATAATACATGAAAATACAATAAATTTATAGAAGCTAAATAATGAATTGTGACTAATCGATTTATCGCACTCAATTAATGGAGATAATTAATCGTATAAAAAGTAATTTAATTTTCAAAATTATGAAAATAATTAAACAATTTGATAATTCGTATGAAAAAATCATTAAAATTAATAAAAACAAAGCCTCGTTTCTAGTCTAATGATTCTCGAAAATTAATCAATTTTATTCTTATTATATAGCAGAAAACATAAAAATACTTACAGATTTCTTAAGAGTAAACATTTTGTTTCTTTTAATGTATAGTATAAAGTTATTTTATTGCATGCTGTGTTAAATTTTTGCCTTTATTTACCTTCAGTTGATACTAAAGTCAATTTAGAACTTTTCAATTCTGAATGTAAATTAAATTTTTATTCAATTAATCATGTTTCATTTTTTCGAGTAAATTTCGACTACAACAATTCTTTAAAGAAGTTGTAACCAAGAAGAAAGTATACCTGAATTGCAAATGTTGGTTGTCCTTAATAAAGTATAATATAAATTACTCCTTCTTTAACTTATAATAAAAATACGGGCATAAAGATCTTAGTCAAAATCTAAGTAAAGACTTGGATCTATTTAATTAAAAATACTTATTAATGAAGTATATTAAAATTGTATTGTGACCGTACATCCTCCTACACACACTACTCCTTCGGCATTCTGAAGAAATGGTCAGTAGACCTCAAGATTCACCCGAGAAGAAGTACTGTGCAATTAGCGCTTTTGTTGAGAAACGTTTAGTTTACGGTCTTTCAACCCAAGAGGAAATATATTTAGTGTAACTCTGTGAATTAATTAGCCTACAGACTCTTAACCGGTGAGAAAGTATATTTCGCGCACCCTGCGCGTACCTGAGTAACGGGTTTTCGGCTTAGAAGTGGAGTCCTTCCACGAATCTATAATTATCTACCTTTGTGTTAAATATTGTACGTCTCTAATTGTATGTGTGTGCGTAAATAAAACTGTGAGTTCTCCAACCTGTGCCTCAAGTATGTCAACACAACCACACCCAGTTACAATCTGATTACCCAACCTGCACACTAAAGTATTAAGTTTCAAACCTTTGAAAAGCTTACGTGGTTTTCGCTTGTTTGTTCTATAATCTTTTATACAATGGCTAACTAAAAAAACATTTGGGTCTTCAAAGCTAATGAATGGAAAATAAAATTGAGTTTTTATTTTAAAATCATAAAATATAGAGAATAATTAACTTTTTAAAGAATTTGTTGTGAGCTCTTCTCGTTGCCCTGTACACATTGGAATACAGTCTATCTAGGTTAGGTATACAGTTTATCTAGGTTTGCTCTATCAGTTTTTTCTGTTCTTTTCTAAATGTTTCTTTGGGAATTATCAAAATAATTTTGACAAGAATTGTCAAAAAGGCCTAGTTAAGCTGAGATCTAGAAAATACGGTATTTAGGAGAAAAACAGTTACAGCCTCAGGCCATCCATCCATTTTGGAAGACAAAACGTTGATTGCGATTAATCGATTTAATATAATCCAGTGACGTAAATAGCAATCTATTCACGTCACTGGATTATATTACGTCACGTCACAGTTTAGATACAATTGGGCGATGAGAGAAACTCGTATTAAAATGTATGACATGTTATTACAAATTTAATTATTTTCAGATGTTTTTTTTTTACATAAAAATAAAATATATATTTTAAATAACGAACTCATTCTCGATAACGTTTGTATAAAAATTTAAACGAATAAAAAAATTATTTCATTTCGAATTATGCTCATAAAAAATCGTCAGTTATGTAATAACAGAAAAAAAAATATATTCTTATTTTTAGTATAAAATTAGGTTGAAATGAGAAATGACTCGCAGTTTGAAACTCATAGTGATTATCATTAATTAATGACACATTTTGATACTGAAATAATTAGTCTATCTAAAGATAATATATTATTAAGTACATTCACCTTTTAGTTACAAACTAAATGAAATTATTTTTAATTTGTGCAAGTTGTTCATAACATTTGAATAATCATATTCGAAACCAAAAATTTTATGTTGTTTTGTTTGTTTGTTATTCTAGTAGAAGATATTAGCAGAATTTATTTTCCTTTTGAGATTGATTTTATATATATTTTTTTTTATGAAATCACATCATTCAAATGAAACGAGTTTATAAAATTAAAACTTTAAATATACATAAATTTAAAAAATAAGTACAATATACTTCCATTTTAAGGACTACATTAAGAATTGTTGGCAATTATTATAAAAAAAAAATTTTTCTATCACTCGATGTTAAATTTGTTCTATTTAATTTTAGTAAACTTTATTGAACAATAAACTCGTATAACAATTTCGATATAAAATAACTTTCAAACAAAATAAGGTATTTCAGTAAAGAATGAAGAATACACATTTTTTTTTTTTTACAGAAAAAGGACATCCGAATTTTTTAAACTGGAAATCCTATTTTTTTTCCATCAAATGTAATACAATTGAAGAATGTAAGATGTCACTTTGAATTACATCATTTCCTGGAAAGTTCTGTGTGCTATTTATTCCCTTTTGAATTAAAATATTACAATTGAAATAGTATTTAAATAAAAAAAAATACCTATAAGACTTTTATATTTTTTGTTAATTTTGAGCAAAAATATTTTTAATCACCAAAAATAATTAATGCAGATATTTTTTCTACAGTTGAAAATAATAATAATAAAATTTATTATACTTATAAAATCATTTATATTACATTTTTTTAACTTTGTTAAAAATAAATAATGGTAAACTTTTTTAGCTACTAAGATATTTGAATGCATTTATTATCTATTTACTTTTTAAAGTTTGAGAAATTTATTAAGTCTGACCTGCAATTTGATTTCATTGCTGAAAAAAAAATTGCAGACAGAATAAAAATAAGAATATTGCTCTTAAAATTATTTCTTCTATGTTAATATTCTTATGATCAAGAGTAATATTAATTTAAAGGTAATAAAAAATGCAAGTTTAATTTTTTTTTAAATTTAAAATCTCTGAAAGTAATTGAGTTATTGCTAAAAATATTTCGATAAAATCAAGAAGATCTTTAAAAATAGGACTTTTAACATTGCAATAATATTTTCTAAAAGAACTAAGATTTCAAATAAAAAACGTTAAAAGTCCGTTTAAAAATTTTAAAACGTGTATTTTCTATAAAATGTGTAAAAAAAAAATTCTGATCATTTAATGTCTGAAATAATCATAAAAATTGCTAAAAATTAAATACATTTTTTCGTGTCTTGGATATTTTATTACTTTTAGTTATGCTACATATCATTTGCGAAGTCAAATTTAATCAGTGCAGCAAAAACTTTGAATAGATTATTTTAAACGAGAATCTGGAATTAGCAAATAGCTCGAAGGGTATACAAAAAAATTATTCAGTAAGTCAAAAGTACTTCTTTTTAAAAAAAAATTGAAGGCAAAGAATATACTAACAATACTACTGACAAGAAATTAAACAATTATATATACTATATGTATATATTTTATTACAATAAAATAATCTCTTATTAAATAAAAAAATTGAATTTATTTTCATTGTAAAAGCAAGTAACATAAACAAAAAGTTACGATAAATAGTAACATATAATGAACACATTTTACCTAATAATTAGAGGTAGACCATTCTGTAGGAGCCTGATAACCGAGGGACTAGCGCTCTGTGCCACAGGTTCCGGGTTTGTGTCCCGGCGATGTTATGGATATTTATAGTGGTTTGGATTCCCTGTCTAATATGACTGTAGAGAATTTGGAGTAGGGCTGGCAATCCTCTCCGTAAAAAGAAAACATCTCTTATCTCAAAATCTGTCAGTAGGCAGACTGCCTTGGCCCACCATGGAGCTGTTACGCCAAAGAAGTAGAAGATCATTTTGTGATTTTTTAAAGCCACTACTGCAATAACCATTCGTAAAAGCGTTTCATAGCAATTGAAACATCTGAAAAATAAGTTTCTATTTAGAAAAAAAGAGCGAAAGTCATAACTGCAATATCATTCTATAATTCGGCAGTGTATGATAGTTTTTTTTTTTCGAGATTATTGTGCTTTTGGTTTTTATTTATTAATTATTTTTTCGCCAAATAAAAAAAAAAGAACCTTGGCTTAATTTAGTTTGTGATAAAATTCATAATGTCCCACTCACATCAATAATAAAATCACTCTCAAAAGTCACGTTGACATTATTTCCAACCCACATGCGCAAGTTACGCTAAGAACAACTGCAGCAATTACTGACCTACAAATATTTTGAAATTAAAAAAAAAACATATATTCACACAAAACATTTCATTTGAAATCAGTTAATGATGACTTCAATTTGAAAATAAAACAAAATACTCGTATAATTATTATTCTAGTGCAGATGAGTTAAAGGAATATTTTAATGGTTTGCAAAAGAATGCAAGAGATTCAAGGCAATGTTTTATGCTCGATGCCCATTGTAGCATTCCCTTTTTGTTATAACTTCTGTTATTTGATTCAGTTTTTCTTTCAAAATAATAACTATCTTATTTACCTTGAATCTAGTCAAAGGACCCAATAAAAAGACACGTTTCAATCAGCTATTCAGTAACAAAGAATT
Source organism: Caerostris darwini (assembly GCA_021605075.1). NCBI lineage: Eukaryota > Metazoa > Arthropoda > Arachnida > Araneae > Araneidae > Caerostris > Caerostris darwini. Next base: position 758,255 of record BPLQ01015536.1, read on the forward strand.
TGAGTTACGAAAGCGTTGCATTAACCTTACATGATGCGCATTGACCGAATCCTCTCTTTATTAGTATCTATCACATGTTCGCGAACTAAAAGTTTTTAATGATTTGGTTCAATTGTCTTTCCTCTTTTTTGTTCTTAATTACTGTTAGCACTCAACAAGTACTGAATGTTCTAATTGTTGGTACATGAGATAAAAGCAATGCTCTGGTTTTTAAAAATATGAGAATTTAATGATTGAACTAATTTAACATTTAATGAAAAATAAATACATAAAAGAAGAAAAAAATTCAATCAAGTTTCATAAAAATATCATGCATTAAATCTATCAACTTGTACCGTTTCTCATTCCCTTTTCTGGAATATTTACAAGTATGACTTCATTTTTTTTTCATGACTTTATTTTTTTTCTCCAGTAAACAAGTTTAGAAGTGAATTACTAAATACTATGCTTCTTTTACAGTATTACACAAAATTCTTTCTCTATTTTTGTATTTTCTCTTGTAAAAACAAAAAATTATTTTGCTTATTTTATTTAATGAATCATTTCCAATTACTGAAGTACGCAGATTGGACAATCAGATTGTAACTGGGTGTGGTTGGGTTCAGATACTTGAGACACAGGTTGGAGAACTCCCAGCTTTATTGGCACGCGCATAAACACCACAAACGTCTAATTATAAGCATACAATGTTTAACACATTTAAAGACAGATAATTATAGATTCGTGGTAGGATTCCTCTTCTAAGACGAAAACCAGAATCTTCGGCTACGTCCTGGGTGAGCGAAATATATTTCCTATTCGGGTGAGAATTTGTAGGCCAACTAATGCGCACGGTTGCGCTTGATTATATTTCCTCTCTGGGTGAAATTCTATAGATCAACTAAACTTTTCACAGCGTGTGGTTGCACAGTATCTCTCGGATTAGAGTCTGGAATCCAACTGACCATTTCTCAAGAACGACACAGGATGGCACTCTTACCAGTGTGTAAGAGGAAGCATGGTTACATTATTAAATTTCATCAAAAATATTTTTAAAAGAACAAATAATCTGTTATTAAATAGAAATATTTAATTTAGGGCTTGTGTGATAAGATATATCATTAGATATTCACAAAAAAGAGAATGATTTTCCTTTGTTAATCATACTGAAAAATATATTCCAATTTTTATTATATCGGTAAAATAAAAAAACTTCCAAACGATAGAATTCAGCTAAAATATAAACAAACTTCATACTATTTCCCAAATATAGATGACTATATACCAGCAACGAGTTATTCATTGGTTCTTGAAGAATTTGCTATCCCAGCAATAAAATATTATTTCCCTGAAAAAATGGCAAAATCCATACAATGGCAAAATAATTTTGGCAGATTTTATTTTAAATTATATTAAAATAGGATAAAACCGTTGCTTAAAATGCTATAAAAAGCAATAAAAATATCTTTATAATTTATTATTTATTTTTGTACTAGAGTATTTCTATGTATTTTCTGGTAAAATGGTTCATATTTGCGTTTCATGTTAGGGTATTAGGAAAACTTCCTAAATCTAAAACCAACGAAGTCACAGGGGTTTTTAGTCTATTATTGTTAATGAAATTATTTAAACAATTATAAGATCTTTTAAAGAACTTTTTCATTCGAAAGGTGAATGATTTTGTATCCTCGAAAAAATACTGCACAAATTTAATGATACAGCTATTTTATAACATAACTCGATTAAAATTTTCAATACTTAAAAATGTTAAATCAAAAAAATTATTTATTTATGATTTTTATTCAAAATTTTCGGTTAAAACCAAATATCATCAATTATATTTCTTGATTTCCAACTTGTTTCCTGCTTAGATTTTTAAAGCTTAGGAATCATTAGAAATATTAATTACTTTCCCTGACATTTTTAAAAGATTTTGTAAGAAAAATGAAATTAATATACAGATCGTTCACTATCTTAAATAATAATAAAGTTAACATAAAATTAATTTTATCGGTTCTTATCTATTTTATTAATTTTTTATTGGGAATGAAATAGCATGAATTTTAAAACGTGTATTTTCTATAAAATGTGTAAAAAAAATTCTGATCATTTAATGTCTGAAATAATCATAAAAATTGCTAAAAATTAAATACATTTTTTCGTGTCTTGGATACTTTATTACTTTTAGTTATGCTACATATCATTTGCGAAGTCAAATTTAATCAGTGCAGCAAAAAACTTTGAATAGATTATTTTAAACGAGAATCTGGAATTAGCAAATAGCTCGAAGGATATACAAAAAAATTCTGATTTTCAAGGTTTATTGGAAAGTAAATTTGTCGAATTCCGTTCGTCTTAAGGGTTTTCACTTGAATGAACGCTGTCTGACACGTCGTTCAAAATGTGTCATTACCAAAATTAAATATTCATTTATAAGCTGCAATTGAAAGAGCTTTGTAATATGATTATTTTAATATTATAGATGTGAAATGTTTCGGCTAAATGATGACTTAATAATAATCATTTATTGAATAGAAAAGTTATTATTTAGAATTTCCTATTAAAATAATGCAAAGGCATTACCCTCTCTATATCAATCTCAAAACAAATCTAACGGCCTGAAGGCCAATTGGTTAGCGCTCTGGCCATTGGTACCACAAGCTTCAGTTCGAATCCTGGCGGTAGCATGGATATTTGTTAGTGGTTCGGAATCCACGTTAAACTGTAGGTCCCGGTCTAATTAGTGCACAAAATGACCGTAGAGCGACAACCAAACCAAATCTTCATTGATACAATAGTCCCGTGGTGGATCAAGGCCAGTCTGCCTACTGGCAGATTTCGAGGCAGAGGAGGTTTTTCTTTTCACGGGATAGGATTATCAGCCGTACGCCGAACACTCTACAATCATATTAGACCGGGACCTACGCTTTAAAGGGGATTCCGAACCACTACAAACATTCATGGCACCCGCGGGACTGGAACCGAAAACTGTGGTACCGTGAGCCAGTCACTCGGCCATCAGGCTCTTTGTAATAGCAGTTATCCTGTTTAATGTACATTAGTTTAAATAGCAAACACAATTATTCTTTTTTCACTTTTTTAATAAATTATAACAATTTTCTTCAAATAAATGTATATTTAATAGAAAACACTCTTCATTAAAACTATAGAATAATTATGAAGTTGAATGTTTGTAGAGATGAAATGTTTATGCGCGTGTTAATACTTCTTAAAAGTCAAGTCTTTTGAATGCATTGTGATTAACTAATAATCTCAAAATAGTAATCAATTTTTTTAAACAAATAAGAATTATATTTTTTATGGGAAAATCAATTTTCTACAATACTGTGGTTTTAAAATATTAATACATTATAAAGAGAGAAGAGAAGGATTTCTTAATTCTGATTTTTCAGCCTTCAGTGCTATTTTTCTAAATAAAATCTCTATAAATTTCTCAAAAATTAATCATATCTACTATTATTGATAAAAATTATTCTACTGTTGTACAAAATTTAGAAATAACTACAAATCAAAGTTATAACGTGTAAAATATGTATGTTTAATATATAAATTTATACAAATATTAAACAATAATGCATATTATTTCTAATTTTTCATTGCATGTAATCATTTTAATTTCCAAATTGTAATCCTCAATTGCAAATTGCAACCCAAATTTTAATATTCAATTGTAAATTTAAAATTGTAATCATTGTATTAAATAGTTTTAATGAAGGCAAAAAACAAAAACAAAAAAAAGGGAGAAGAAATTCTAGATTTACAATTCAAGTTATACTGAAGAATCTCATTTATGTTTAGATTTTTAGACTCATGTTGTAAATGTGCAAATAAATTATTGTATATTTAAAATAATTTTTTAATAAAGTTCCATTTCTACCCATTATTATTCGGCAAATGGATCTCCTAGATCCTAGAAGTGGCTGACACATCCCACTGGTGGTGTACACCACAAACACTTCACCTCGACAGTTTCATGAGATTGGTTCGTCGTTCTACGATCATTTTGTGCACATTTTAGGCAAATTAGAGTGGGTTAGCAAATTAGAGCTATAGTTTTACGTGGATTCCAAACCACTACGAACATCCATGCCACTTCCAGGATTCTAACCTGAAGTCTGTGGTACCAAAGTATAGAGTAGGACAGACAGCTAGCCAATTAGTCATTAGGCCGCTACCAGTTGAGAGTATTCGAGTTTTTGTAAAAATTTGATGAAATAACATCTGACTATCCATATAGATGGTCTTCCATCTTTAAAGGGAAGACAATAATCTTTCATAATTACGTCATCAGGGTAAACAAGTTTGATGGTTCCCTAACCAAATTATAATAAGCAACAACTGAAACTAAAATAAATCTTCGTAAAACATACGATTTTCATAAGTCCATAAAAAGAGATAATAATATTTCCTTCCCACCCCAAGTTTTATTCATCAAAAGGCGTCATTCTAAAAAATATTTACTAAAATCATTTCTTCTGAAAATATCTACTTCTTCTGCTTAAATTATTTTATATATCAAATTATTTTAAAATCAGTTCAATATCCATTTAATAAAGTTCGCTCCGTAAATAATTTTACTGTCACGTATAAGGAAGAAAAGCCTAGATGAGCAGGTATCTCGCAAATCGAAACCTTTTGTCAAACGTTATTTATAATTCCAGTGGCCCCAACCATACGTTCTGCAATGATAAGCACAGATGGCGTGTCGAATTCAAAAACGGTAATTTTCTTCTTTTTTTTCCGAGAGAATAAATCAGTTCATTTGTTGTTATGGCAGACGTATGATTAACTATGCTTGTAAGCATTGTACGCAAACAAATGATTTTTAAGTTTCATAAATCATCATCAAAGCTTTAAATGATTTTTATTAACGGCATTTGACACACAAAAAAAATCAGCTACCATCTCTTTCAACTATTATTTATTGTTATGCAATAAAAGGGCGAAGCGAGACATTTTTCATATACATACACGAGTTGCAATTGTTTTATGATACATTTTCTTTATAAATTTATGAAGTAACTCAACGAATTAGAAATCGCTCCACCTCTAGATAAAGTTATATTTTGTTTCATTCATTAAAAATGAATTCCTATAAATTTCATTTTAAAAATATTGATTTATATAATAAAAAAACAAATCAATTAATGCAATAGAGAAAATTTGCACAAGCATATAACAATATTTTCATCTCTACATGTTATTTTATTTTTTTCTTATCCCATTTGGTAGACAGCAACATCTAGACCAAGTCCAAGAACCCGTGTGGTCTCATGGAAGGAGGTAAAGGAGGGGGACAGCTTCTGTTGTGATGAAACACCTGTAGGTAGAAGTTTAATTTGGTACTGTATTGCTAAAAAAGGAGAGAATACCCTTCCAGGAGAAGTTTTAGAGGGGACTACCCTGCATTTACGTATTGTATGGGAGAAAACCCGGAAAACTCCCACCAGGTAGTCCGACTACTAAGGCACGACATTGAACATCGCAAACGCCATCGAGTTTCCTCTTTTTCTGAAACAGTGTCTACAACAATGCCGCCAGCGCATTGAACCTCCGCCCTAATGCTCACCAACGCGTGTTTACACCGGCGCGCGTTTACACTGAGCCACGAGTCTGACCTACATGTCAGTAAAATGCTTTAAATACACCCTTACCACGTATTGTTAACTAGGGCATTTATGAGTGAGTTATCATTTACCAATGAATCGGAAAATTTGCTTAAAAACAGTTAGAATTCACTACAAAACTGTATTTAGAATTCCTGTTAATGATACTATTTTAAAACCCTTTTAGAAATCAGTATAAATATTATTAACATAATTCTCCCTCAATTTTTAAACATATGTAATAAAATTTAAGTATTGAACATAATTAACACTCTGAATTCTTAATAAACCGGTTACTTTTAAAGAACATCAAACCCTGGCTTGGCAATCAGAGATAACTGAGTTCATGGTTACCTCTAAACAATTCAAATTTTCGCCATTAAAAACTATAGACTAATTAGCAATATGATCCCGCATTCTAAAGGGTATTTAAATGATTCACTTCATGCTTACTGCATGCACAGCAAAAATGTAGGCCCGCTTATATAAAAAAAAAACCTTCATATAAAAGTATTTTTTGCTTTATTACTCTTACGATTGTAGTATAGCAGGCCTTCTTACTAAACACTGAATAACATTGAATTTGCTAGAATTTTGCCTAAATAGGACCTAAAAGCATCAAATAAAGTGACCGACTTTAAAAAAAAAGAAAAAAGTTGAGATTTAAAATCTTTTACTAGTAAATTATAAATAAAATTGCTTTCTTATATGAATTAAATATATAACTCATGTCCAGTTAATTATAGAATAATTTATGCCATTTGTGGTGCTACTTCAGAAAAAAAAATTGTAAAAGTATAGCACTTATTTTTCAACAGACAAAAACATTTTCATTTTCACTGTGTGTGAAAAGTATGAAAGCTTTATTATGAATTAATAGAGAGTTTTTGCATACCGTATTTTAGACGTCCGTTAGCTTTTTCTCCCTAGCGCGCATGCTCATAGGAAATTGCGCATGCGCATATGTAATAATGTTTCCTATGAGCATGCGCGGTAGGGAGAAAAAGCTAACGGACGTTCAAAATACGGTATGCAAAAACTCTAATATAAAGTCCTATAGCTCATGCCTTGGTTCTGGGATAGGCAGCCATTAATAATTTCTAACAAGACAATCCAATGCAAGACACTAGCAAATCTATATCTCGTATTTAAGAATAGATCTTTTAATTTAATAGAGAAAAATATTTTATATTTGATTTCTAATTGTAAAAAACCCATAATTCTATTTAAATGCTGAAATATGGTTTTTAAAATTATCTATTTCGACAGTAAAAGTAAAATTAATACTACTGTGCCCAAAAAGTAAAACCAATTTTCAATTTAAATTTTCCAGGCATATGGAATTAAAACTATTTTCTTTTCTAGGTTGTTGGCCCTGTCCATGACATCTGTGTGAAATTTGACGTAAAAATATTCATTAGTGTTTGAGTTACGCTTGGCTTTGTGAGACGCTAAAATTGACTCCGGCGATTTTTGAAATGTCTGAATTCATTGAGCAAAGGACTTGCATTAAATTTTTTTTTGCGGAAACGTTTAGAATGTCGCAGAAGGCATTCTGTGAGCATTCCTATATCGGAAAGAAATGGCCGTGGACCTCCATTTTTCTTTTTTATCTTAATAACATTAAAATCAGATTCTAAACAGTCGACCCATCACTTTTTCGGTCTTCCCCTCGATCGTTGAATTCTTTAATAGTTCCATTATTAAAAAAATTCTTCTATTCTAATCCTCTTCTTATTATTTTTATTAATTCTTTAAAAAGTTAAAGAATTAAGAATTTAAAATATTATTCAAAGCGTTCTGTTTTCAAATTAATGATCAATCTTTAAATTGAAAATGATGGTTCAATCACATTTTTTGAAAAGATAAAATCGCTTTTATTACCCTAACAAAAAAATGGAGGGATTACAATTCCTGTTTTCGAACAATCGATACTCCTAGCAACTGCTTCTGTTAAAAATCGCACGAGCCAGGTAAAAAAAAAAAAAAAAAAAATGAAGTATGATCTACATTCAGGATGATTATATTTTAATGTTTTAATTTTTATTGCAAAAGTGAAGAACATGAATTCCTCAGCTCATCTTTTGCTAGTAATTCACAAATTTGAAAGATTGTCGTAAGAATGCGGAAATTAAAGTAGATGGAAAGTTCAAGTCAAACGTGCTTGACCTGAGAACTATTTTATTTTTTCTCTATCATTTGTTTACCTTTTCTTTTTTTAATTTCTCCACATTCTTGTTCCCCCACACGTTCTATCATATTCACCTAGTCTTTACAGTGATCCTTCAGGTAGAATTCTGAGCCCCTGGCCTACTAATTGTTCTCTTTACTATCACGTGACATTTTTGCTAATGATGCTTTGCTGCTACCGTGTAGATGGCAAACGATAGTGAAAGGAAAATTATAGTTTTAACTATTGTTGGCAACATTCTTGTTATGATTCGACAATATTTATTACTGAGATTTCTGCCTGTAGAAGGTCATCTTAAGTAATTTTTTTAACATAACTCGTATTGCCTGACGCTTAATATTTGAAAACCTTTCAAATCTAGTATATTAATAAAAATATTATTGTACACAGCATATAAATTTTACTCCAAAAAACTGTATTATAACAAAGAAACACTTATTACATACAAATTATTATATTTCAGGAATTTTGAAACAACTATAAATTTCCTGAAATATAATAATTTGTATGTAATAAGTGTATAATAAATGTAATAAATGTATGTTTTGTTGCTACCTTGTAGATGACAAACGATAGTGACAGGAAAATTATAATTTTAATTATTGTTAATAACATTCTTGTTATGATTAGAAAATATTTATTACTGAGATTCTGCCTGTGGAAGGTCACAAGCAACTCAACTTTCTGTGGATTAGTTAAGAAATTATTTTCATATAACTAATCGTATTGCATGACTCTTAATATTTGAAAACCTTACAAAGCTACTATATTAATAAAAATTTTATTTTACATACATTTATAAACGTTATTCGAACATTATCAAAATTATCTACAACTATCTTTCTGATCGAAGTTTTATCGTTTCTGTTAAGAAAAACTGCAAGATTCTCGCGGGTGTTCCTCAGGGATCGATCTTGGGGCCCTTCCTGTACAATATTTTCACTAATGACATTCCACAAGACCACAGAATTAAATTGACACTCTACGCTGATGATACAGCAATTATTACACAGGGAAGGTATTTACACGTCATCCAGGTAAACTTACAAAACTACATCAACACTCTTGAATCATGGCTAGAAAAATGGAAAATTAAACTCAATGTCGCGAAAACTGAAGCAGTGCTATTTACCAGGAAAAAAGTCTATAATCCTCCTAACATAACTATTTTTAATACTAACATTTCCTGGTCTAAAGAAGCTAAGTATTTAGGTGTAATTTTTGATAGAAGACTAACATTTAAGGCTCATATTAACTACTTGCGCGATAAATTTAATAATGTTTTGCGTAAATTTTACTCTGTCATGGGCAGACATTCTAAACTAACAATTGAACTAAAAACACTAATCTATTTAGCTTATCTTCGTCCGATAATAGCATATGCGAGTCCAGTCTGCGGCTCTACAGCCAAAAGCAATTTTATTATTTTAGAACGGCTTGAAAACAAGGTTATCCGCATGATTGTTGATGCCCCATGGTATTTTAGAAACGCCGAAATTAAATATGCACTTTCCATGCCTAGCTTTAGGGAATATGTGGCTAAAATTGCAAAACACTTTTATTCATCACTCAATAGATCTAGTAACTCTGTCATCCAAGCATTAAATCAATTTGAATATGATATTTCTCTGCACTCGTCTCGTAAAAGACCTAGATGTGTTATAAACATCAATCAGTAGACTGCATTTCTTCTCTTGCATTTTTCTATGGTCCTGGTAACTTCAGGTTAAGTTCGCGCTCCGCGTATATTTTTGTTTGTTCTTTTAAATACTCCTGCGTGGGTGCTATGTTGTGCTTCGGCTTTAGGTTCTCTCCGGTCTTTTTCTCTTTTTTTTTTTTTTTAGTAGTTGTGCTTTGTATTTTCTTGTATATGTTTTCTTTTATATTTTCACTTTTTCTATATATTGTGCAAATTGTTTTTCGTTATCAATGGGCAGTGACCGACTACCACTGTTTAATTATTTCTTGCTAATAGGAGGTTTGGTCGCTTCGCGACCAAGGAACTCCGATGAATCGTACCGATTCACATAAACGTTATTCGAAAAAACTGTATTATAATGAAGAAGCACTTATCACAAAAAGAAATTAATATATTTCTAGAATTTATAATTGTTTAAATTTTGCCCTTTGTTTTTGATGCATTAAACTACCATTTAATAATTTAACTTCATTTTTATTTCAATTTTGTTAAGTTATAAAGTGAACTATATCGTTTACAATTTTGCAGTATATTTTATTGGGATTTTTTTACTGTCGATTATTAAATTTCGATACGTTATTCAATTTAATTATTAATTTAAAATTATCAAATATTTAATAATAAAAAATTTAATTAAAATTACCAAAAATATCAATTAATGCAAATGAAAATTACTTTATACGAGAGGATAAGCATATTCTTTTAGCATTAAAAAATTATTTTTTTTAAATGTTTGCAATTGCCTATAAAACTTACCTATAAAATTATATTTTCAATAGCTATATTCTTCTTCTTTTTCAATGGCGCGACAATCCCATGATAGGCCAAGTCCTTCTGCTAACAGCTATATTTAGTTAATCCATAAAAAGAAATCTCTATTTATATATAGTCCTTTTGCTTTTAAAAAAAGATGTTCACATTTTACTTAATTATTGATTTCTGCATGTTTTACTTCATATTAACATAAACTTATGAAAGTTTTATTCATCGTACAGCATTTTCAAATTCAGTGCAACTGTTAATATTAATAAACTATTACTTGGAAATCATATTAGACTCTTTAAAATGTAGTTTTTAAAAAATAAATTGATATTATTATATTTTAAAACCATTATTGTTAAGTTTCCATAAACTTAAATTAAGTGAATTTTATTTCTGATATTCAAAATTTTAATTAAAAATTTACTAATCTTAATAACTAAATCTATTGAAAAAAAAAATTTTTTTTCAAATAAAAACAAATCATTAAAAATAAACTATTACCTATTAAAATATGTAAAAAAATTAATAAATAAAATAAAACATTGAAAAATAAACCGAGTCCACAATTATAATGTCTGACCTACCCATCCCTTTCATCCATTAAACATTAAATCAACACGACATCTCAAGGTTAATTTCGATTGTTGTGACCAAATAGGAAAATTTATCTCAACTATTGGATCATTTAAAATACTTATTTTTCGTCTTGAACATCAGTACAAGGTTAATTTTCCTTTTTTTTTGGGGGGGGGGGGCTATTTAGCTGTCAAACTGTAAAAATATTTGGGTATCAGTAGATAGTACGAATAAATTATGACCTATATACCATAGACTGGAAAAAATAATCTGCATTTTCTCTCTTTACTGTAAATTTTAGAATAGGATTTAGATTATTATATTGAATTATATTATGAACTTTCCATAGAAAAACCTCAAATTAATAAGGGATTAGAATTTTTTCAAAAATTTATTCTAAAAATAAGCTTATTTTTAGCAAAAAATAGTATTAAAAATTATTTAGCAGAACTAAATTTATGGCTTTATTTATGAATTTATTTTATGACTTTATTTATAAATTTTATTAAAATGATTAATTCATATGTTTGCATATTTATCTACAATTTTTTTCTCATTTAAAATTATTTAAAATGTAATTAAATTAATTAAAATTTAATTAATTTAAAATTAAATTTAATGTAATGATTTTTATTAGAGAAATTTAATGTTTGCATGTTGTTTCCTAGGATATTGAAATGTTTTCTTTTAAATTTTTTGATTATATTTTGTAGTTGCTAAAATAAAATAAAAATGTTTTATTGTTACTATTTTTTAATTACTTGAATATATAATGATTTTTCTATCGTAAATATTTTAAAGACTGAAAAAACGCTTATAAATTTACTATTTAAATATATTTCATTACAAATCAACCAGTCTTTAAGAATGTTAATGATTTTACTCCCAAATGCAAAAGTACATATTTTTAAAACGATAAACCCTTTTAACAATGTAGGGGAAAAAAAGCATGTAAAATGTAACCTATGTAGAAAAATATAATAATTGTATTTTAACAATTTATTAAATTATCGAACCTTAATTTGATCTCTTGTCTTGGAAAAAAGATGCATTGATCTATAACATTTATTTGGGTATTAAAATTTTTATTTCGAGAAAAATATTTGAAGAAACAATGAAAAGTTAATTTTGTTGCCGAAATAAGTTCACAAATGTAAATGTCAACTAAAATATTTCTTGCTAAAATGATTATTTTATGTACGTGTAAATGATGAAAATGAGTTATAAAAATGGAATAAAAAATCATTCTAAAAAATGGAATAAAAAATGATTTTAAAAAATAATTCTAAAAAATGGAATACAAAATGATTCTAAAAAATACGTTCTACAAGAATAGAATAAATTTCTATATATAAAGATTTCATTTTATTTATTTATTTTTTCAATTTGGCAACATTGAAAAAGCTGAATACACTTTATTTATTTAAATATTTTTAACAAAACCATAATGCAGTTTAAAATGTCATGTTGAACGAAAAGAAATAGAAAGAAAATAATTGTAATGTTATAAATGATACAATTAAAATTATTTTAAATACTGTGTTTTCAAAAATATGTCTGATGAATAACTTTGTATGAGTCAGCGTTTATAACTTTATTTTCTTTATATTTAGGTTTTATTTTTTTATATAACCATAAGTATACCATAATCTATTTTTCCCAACTTTTAATCCTTTGAAAAGAAACCTTGTAACAGATCTTCTTCAAAAGAAAAGGGGAAAGATAACAATGTCTTTAAAAAAATCATTGCTTTAGCAACTGACGTCAATTTAAATGAATGAGCAACTTTTTACAGATTTCAGATTTCTGTTCGAGTACCAACCAAACACAAAACTTGAAGTGCCCTCCACCGGGTGGTTGTTTCACGCGTTGCAGGCTGCTCCGAACACGTGCAGCCGAACAAAGAACATCCCAGCTGATTACCTTGAAGACAGGGGACTCGAGTTCTTTCTGTCTGCATACAAATAGTGAGCAGTGCTCTCAAGGCTAAATGTTAACATGGAAGGGCCGAAAAAGCCAACCATGCCAAAAAAAGAGATAACCTAACAGGTGGTTTTTTTCTTTATGCCATTGTGTACAAACAAGTCCCAGAGCAGAAAGAGGGCATGAGATATTGTTTTACTTGAAACGGCTGGAGATCAACCAGTTATTATTTGTTATCAAAATAAAGGCATTCGCAGACCAACAACCGCTTATAATGACCAAAAATATTATTAAACTTTTTAGGCTATTTACCTTCATCATTGAGCATTTTTATGATTAAGTAAACTATCAGTGGGACACTTTCTGAGTTGGAATGAATCTACAGCTTCAATTGTATTATATATAGGCATACAATTTGTTCTTAATACATTTTTTATTTCATTATCAATAAATATTAAGCACATATTATTTATTAAGATGAGTAAAATTGGTTGACTTCTTTTTTATTCGATTTCTGAAAAACTTTTAATACTAAATTTCATTTTAAGTAAAATATTATTGACATTTTAAAATAATATTTTTGATATAAAAACATTTTTTTAGAATTCAATTTTTCAAAAATTGTTATATCGTTGCTATATATCGTTTACAAACCTAAGAAGTGTATCTATCTTCTAAAGGCATACTGTATCTATATTAAATGTTTTATTTAGAGTATGTAATAATAATATAAATAAATAACTAATCCAGACATAAAAGTGTAATAGAGGGATTTCCTAGGTAAAATATAATTTTCATTCAATCGCTTAGAGCCCAAATTTGTCAACTTATGATCATCTTGTACTTTCTAATGTTGGAACAAATAATTGAAATTAAAAAAAAAATCAGTATTAATCATTAATATCAGTACATTTTAATCAGTATTAACTATATAGAATAATTAGCAAGATTACGTAGAAAATATAAGATACAAGTCAGACTTCTACCTACGGTTGCTCCAACAGAAACTGCCCCCCTTCCTATCCCTCCTTCCATGAGATTACACGGGTTTTCTTGCACTTGGTCTAGATGCTGCTGTCGACCAAGTTGGAGGGATAAATTTACCAACACGTAGAATATGACTGTCATGTTAAGATTTGATTATTGTTAAAAAAGTAATTCTACAATAAGAACAGAAAAATTGAAAGATGAATGAATATTTTTAAAAAAATTACCGATTAAAATTTTTTTTGGCTATTATAAAATAAATGATGTAATCAATACTGCGGATTAAGGCATTATAAGCGTCGCCAATGTTGAGAGGCTTGGCGGATAACTCGTTGGATTTCCAGAATATAGGATTCAGTATCGAAAACGCTTCTGTATCTATTGCCATTATAGATTCGTGACTGGATGGCGGGATCCACCACCCCTTATACCATTCATAAGGAAGTGAGTCATCCTTGTGTTCGTTCCAATTGTGGAACGCATGCAGCTGGTCCATCGTAACGGAACGATGGATATCGCTGAATCTGCACCCTTTCTTCCCTTATTATTCTTTAATTGAAAAATGGAACATTAACAAATTATTTTGTGGTTATTAATTACATTAATTATTTATTATTATTAATTACATTAATTATTATCATTGATTTGAGAATGAGAACATCATTTTCTTTTTTAATTTTCTACCTCTGTATTTCATTGTGTACAGAACGAAATAAAGAATTTATAAATGTATACTTAAATTGATACATTTTTAGTCATTTGAAATTAAGTAGAGATATAATTTTAGAAAATATTAACCTTCCATTAGGCTCAATTGATCGCGGGTATACGGAATTGCTTAGTAAGTGGTCTTCATAGATCAATTATGTTCAACAAAAGGTTAAAACAGGAATCACGAAATTTTATATACAATAAAGACACTAGAACAGAAACCGGGCGTGTTTCGAAAATTTCTTGTAATTCCGATTTCGAAAATAAAATAATTATAATAATAATATTCCAGACGAATTATTCGATTTATAAATAAAACACCCAGACCATGACATTTGATGAAGAAGACACAATAAGGGACAAATGTTCGATTTCCATGCGTTATTTTATATATATAAAAAAAAGAATAAAGTATTATTCATCCATTCAGTTATTCGAAAAAGTGAAAGCCGTCATGGAACGGGGAATGGGAAAAACGTCTCGCTTGAAAAGGTGAATGCTGTATTAACTATTCGATATTTGCCACAGTCCATTTGGGTGATCATTCGCCCTAAAAGTCACTGTCCCAGATCTCTTGTTAAGTAACGCTTTTCACTTAAGCCTTTTTTTTTTTGTAACCCATTCATGTGTAAATGTAATGTGCTTCCTCTTTCTATTGTTTATTTTTATGCTATGCGAGAACTTGTTGTTGCCACTGGAAATAGGAATCATCAAAGTTTTATTTATGAATAGATATCGTTTGGTTATTAAATATTTAAAAAATATAGAACACGATCTTTTGTTTTGACTTCAACGACAAAAAAAGAGAGATTTAACTAAAGTACTAAATATACTGTTCGTCTTATCTAACTTAAACTATAAGTATTTTTGGTTTTAATCCAGCAAAAACTAATCTTTCGCTTACACATCAGAGTTAAAATTTAATTTATAATAAAGTATGTAAAACGATTTAAAATTTCAACTTATGTCTACATTATATGCATTCCAAAAATTATACTGAATCTCTTCATCATTATATCTTGAAAATAATCTTCTTTCTGAGACTAATATTGTTGCATAAATATAAGTTTAAGCTTTCACGATACAGTGAGTTTGTTTCAAAAATTGCAAAATTCTTTTTCTTCAACACTAACCTAGTTATTCAACTTGGTGGTATTCACATAAATTATTTTATTGGAAAATTTTGACATAATGCTTATAATAACAATAACTGGTATTCACTATAATATCAATTGAATTTGAGGATAGAATAATTGTACATTAATTATTAGTCAAAGGTGAGTCAACGAAATGAAATCTGTTAAATTGATAGGATCTAAAAAATGTCTTTTATACAATTTTATATTTGGCCGATATAGAATTTTCATTATTCTCGATAAAATTCAACTATATTTAATCATTAATAATAATAAAAGATAAATTATTCCCAACTTAATAATAAATTTATTTCAGAAAATTTAAATGTCAACAATTAAAAGTTTATTTTGTCAGTGTTTTTAACTTGTTTTCATTTTTGAAAAATTCAATTTTTGCAAATTTCAAATTGCACTGATTATTTAAAAAAATTATTTTTACGCGTTTTAGAATAAAAAAAATAGGCATTTATATAATAAATCCCGTAAGACATTAATTAAGGAGTTCTACGATTACATTCCGAGTTGTATTCAAATTTACCGCACTCAGACATATCGAGGAGTTTTCAGAAATTGTGGACAATTATGGAAACAGTGGTGAATATTGAGAGCCAAGTTCTTAGGATAGTTATCCTGATGGAAAAAATAAGTCCATGATGATAAGTCCATTTCCTGATGAAAAAATCTCCAACACCTAACTTTAAATTGTTTTTTAAAATTATTTAATTAAAAAATATTATTTATTTATACTATCAATAAATGCCGAATACGTAATAATAAATGTAATAATAATATTAGATATAATATATAATAATAATAAATGAATAATATACCATACTGATGCTGAAACGGCCCTTCACACAAAAGCACCTCCACCGACATTCAAGATTGTTCCAATTAAGTATTTGGGATTAAGTACTTCATTTTTTTCCTCCTCCATAGAATTATACTCACATCAAAATTAAAAATATTAAATTTGCTTTCATCTGAAAAATAAGATCATTACAGTATGTTTCGGGCATATTTATTACTGATTTTGCGAAGGACAGCTATCTGCTTTTGGAATTTACAAAAAAATTTCTTAGGGCGTCTCATGTAATCTTTCTGATCTGGGCACTCATCGAGTTTGAGGTGAAATTAAAGTAGAAAAATTTCAGCGAATTATGTAGAAATGTTTACATCACTCAAAGATATATTTTTCACAAATTTTTTAACTATAATCACGTTGAGTTAACTTGAGCCATACGACCTTTTCTTGTTTTCAATACGATTTTTTTCTTTAAAGCATTTTATGATTTACTGCACCATAGAATGAGATAAATTTAACAATTTAGCAATATTTCGAATTGATTTACCAGTACTATGATGAAAAATAGTCAATTTTCGAATGCTGTTCTTGTTTATGGAATATGTGCAAGTCCAGAAATAGTTGTAAAGCAATTCGATCACCAGGATAGCATGGCCTGGTGGTAAGAAAGAAATTATTCGTTAGTGAAAAAAATTAAAATTTTAAATTTAATTTGGCCTAAACATGGGAAAAATATTGTTTCAATTATTAAGAATGTTATTTTTGATAAAAGAAGCAAATCTAATCTATTTGGAACTAGAGGAACATAATGATCAAGAGAAAATCGAAAAAAGAATTCCAAAATATTTACTTCCAACCATTAAACATGAAGATGGAGGGTTGTAGTGTGGAGATGCATATCGTTTGCTGGAGTTGGTATGCTCTTTTTTGCTGATACCATTAATCAATATAAGTATATTGACATCTTAAACACAAATTTAAAATATTCATCAGAAATTCTCGGAACGTTCGATTATGGTTACTTTACAACTGTAAAGAAGTCAGTAAAATGTCTTCTCAGACACTAGATTTGAACAATAGGGAAACTTTGGAAAAACTTGAAAACAGAATTCGAAAACATTTCACAAAGTATGAGTTAAAATCTGTTATACAAGAGGAATGAAACAAAATATGTTCTGAATTAGTAAAAATATTAGTCGAAGCTATACTAAAATTATTACAAAGTATACTGAATTCGTGGAAATCCAAACAAATACTAAAATTGCTTAATATGCTGTTCAAAGACCTTTATTGGGTTAAACTGTTCTTACGCAAAAGCTTTTGTTAGTAGCATTCATCCTATCATCAAGTGTTATTGCATTTTTAACAAATTTGTTCAAAATAATTTTTTAAAAATGCATATAAAATGTATAACAGTTCCATACTAAATTATTTCAAAGAAGTAAATTTGCATTACTGATTTTAATAATGTTTAATTAAATAATTTTTATAAATAACATGCTTATGCGAAAACGTTTGTGGCAATATACGAACAAAAGAGTTAAAAAATAATTTAAAAAAAAAAAAAAAAAAAAAAAAAAAAAAAAACTGAATAGCAATCACAAATTTTGGTTTCACAAAAATTTAAAAAGTGAAAGAATTTTTCAAAATTAACGGTAAAGATTATTTTTATTTTACAATGGAAAGAAAATGAAAAAACAATTACCAAAAAAAAAAAAAAAAAACCTTTTATCATTTTCAGGATATTAAAAAGCTGAAATCACTGTGTTCATAGTTAAGTACTAAAAGCGATTGGACTATAGATAATAGTTGGTAAAACAATTTAGTTTTCTAGTTTAATTAAAAAATTTATTTTAATTTGAAAGTTTAAAATCACGAAGAAAATAGTCTTAAATTGTTGAAATATTATGTCGAGAAATTTTTTTTCAGAATCAATCTATTGATTAAAATAACTAAATTTGCTTTTTTACTCTAGTATAGTAATACTTGTATTCTAATTTTAGAAAAAAAAATTTATCTCTCAAATGCTAAAATTATGTTAAAAAATATTTTTCACAACAAATAAAATAGCATAAATTCATTTTTAAAAATATAAATATTTTGAAATGTCGTCATAAATTGAATTCTTGATATTCTATTAATTTTTTGGAAACATTTACACTTAGCTAGAGCATTTGAAAAAGAAATAAAAGGAAATAAATGAAAAGAATTATGAAAAAGTAAATTATTCTCAAAGAGAATTAATACCACTAGTTAATTATTATTTGAAATTAATTAATTAATTCTTTAACAATTAAATGCTGTGAAAAAAAGAATTAATGTAAAGATAAATTATTCTTTATTTACTTCTAGATATTCTTTTAACATCAAATGCTAAACAGTCTTCATTCTCTAAATGCGTTTGACAAAAAAAATTCAAAGTACTTCATTTTAATCAATTATAAAAAGCATAATATCGTTTGTAAGTTATTCGAAACAGCTTTTATTAAATATTTTTGATCACTAGACGAACGTGCCAAATTTCAAAAATAATTTTAAAAATTAGATAACAACTACATTTGTGAATAAATAATTCTATAAATTAACGTTAAAATAAATAATTTATCACTTATCTCTAGATATTCTTTTAATATCAAATGCTAAGCATAATCTTCATTCTCTAAATGCGCTTGAAAAAAGATTTCAAAGAACTTCATTTTAGCCATTTTTAAAATGCATAATATCGTTTGTAAGTTATTCGAAACGGTTTTTATTAAATAATTTTTGTCACTAGGAAATGAAAGTATCAAAATTCAAAAATATTTTTTAAAAACTATAACTATAACCGCATTTGATTTATAAATTAGTTTAAGAAATTGCAAAAACATATTTAAAAATTTGTATATATATTACCTTTGTTGAAGTTCATTAGTTCAAGGATTCTGTAAATAATTTTGTACGAAGAGATTAAATAAAATATAAAAAAAGGAGAAATTAAAAATTTTTCTGTAAATGGAAATAATTATTTGAATAATTTCTCTATATAGTGGCAACCAAAAGTTGTTTTTTTACACTTGACAAATTTCAATGACATACTGTTCTATTCTAGTATTAAAAATCAATAATAATCATGAATGAAAATATTTTAATAATTTCTAACTTTCTCTTAATTATTTAATAATAACAAACTTTTCCTTTTTCTAATTTTTTAAATAATATTTAATTTTTCTAAAAATTTAAATAATTTTTCAATTCTATGTTATTAAACTAAATATTTTAATAACATAGAATAAAAATATTTTTTTTTGAAAAATTCAATAATAAAAAATAACAACAAAAAAAACCAGTTTCCTCACAAAAGTCTCTGAATATTTAGAAAAATTATCTGTAGTTTTTCGAACAATTACAAGAATCATCCACAATTTTTAAATGTCGATAACTTAGAATTCACTAGTTCTTTCTGTAATGCTCGTCCATTCTTCGATTTGTTATTGTTTTTGGTTAAGTTTTAATTTTAAACTCATGTCTTCATATTCTAATCACCAGTTTTCACCAAATGCATTCTAATGGATTTAAATCTGGTGACTGACGTGGTATTTTCAGAATTTGCAAGTAATCACTGGGATACCAAAAGCGAATGTTGAGTAATTTGTTTTAAATAATTATCTTTTGAAAAAACTAAAAAAAAAAAAAAAAAAAAAAAAAATCTTTAACATTTTTTAAAAACATACAAATTTTAGACATAACTTTAAATTGTTTTAAAATATTTAAAAAAAGAACATGATCCATTATTGTACATTGTTCTTCTTCATTGCAGCTCAACAGCCCAATGGTGGGCCAAGGCCGTCTGCATACTGGCAGATTTCGAGAAGGAGATGTTTTCTTTTTAAGGGGTAGGGTTGTCAGCGCTACGTCCAAAGCTCTACAGTCATATTAGACCGGGACCTTGGATTCCGAATCACTACAAACATCCCTAGCACCTTCGTGATTTCAACCTTATGGTACCGAGCTCTAGTCACTCTGCCACTAGGCCCCTATTACTCCATCACTATATACCAAATCACCTAGTCTTAATGCTGACATGCACCTTCACACAAGGACCATCCATAGTCATGTTTTAATCTTCCAACTAAATCTTTGGGATCAAATTCTTCATTTTTTATCTTCTACATAAGTTCAACGGAACCAAAAATATTAAATTTGCTTTCATCTGCAAATAAGACATGATTCCAATAAGTTTCTCGCTAATTTAAGTTTAATTTATCATCTTCGTTAAGGAAAAATCCTAATTCCTATTTTTCGCACTTACCAAAAAATGTTCATCAGTAGTTCAGCGTTTTCTTAGGTAATCCAGCTGATATAAATACTCATGGAAAGGCTTCGGGTAAAATTGAAAAAAAATAAATATTTCAGCAATTCTGTAGTAATTCTTTAGAGCACTCAAACGTGGAATTTTCACAAATCTTCGAACTATAAATTTATTATCACATTGAGTTGGCTTAACCGATCGACAATTTCTTACCTTGTTTTAGATTCGATTTTCTCCTTATTCAGTTTTTAGTGACATATTGCAGCAAAGAATGAGATAAATTTACTACTTTAGCGATATTTCGAACTGATTTACCACTAATGTGATAAAAAATAATCAATTTTTGAATGTCGTTTGTGTTTTCCGTGCAATTGCGAGACATTTTTAAATAATAAATAGAATATCATGTAGTAAACAAATAAAGATTAGATAAAGTCAAACGATTTTTTAAATGCCACCAAAATGCAAAAATAAAAATGAAAAGTTTCAGACTATAATTTTATTTAGGAATTTATTCAAAAATGTTTCGATATAAGATCACTTTTGTGGCGTGTTCATTCTTTGCCTCCTTTGTATTTTTATTATTTTTTTTAAAAAAGAAAATGAGTCTAAAAAAAAAAAAAAATGTTCGATTTCATACTGAATTACATGAAGATGATTAAAAAAGATATAATTAACTCTGATCTATCTAATGTGTGAAAATATATATGTGAACAGATTTGCAGAAATTAGTGATGAAGAAGAGTTGAGGAATAAGCGGAATGTAATAAGGAACCAAAGGAATGAATGACATTTATTGAAACAGAACGATCGTCGTATACACTGGTTCATAATCAAAGTCCAAAATCCATAGGTCGCACATGTCGAGCCAAGTATGCGCCAAACGTCCCACTTGCTAAATTCGACCATGGGCACTGTATTCACCTTATCTATCTGCGTATGACATTTTGTGGTTTTCAAATTTGTCTACAGTACGCCTACGTTCTGCAATATGTTTCCACTAATTTTGCTTCCATCTTCATTGCATGTAAGCCGACATTATAAAATGACACCATACTTATTTTGGGATTTCAAACGTATACATTTTATTTCATTATGGCTTTATTTTTATATTTAGTTAGATATCGTCTAGATCTTTCAAATAAGCTCTTGATCTTTCCCTAACGCTTCTGGATTCAGAGATATAACAGCGGGAACTATGTGCTTGGCATCGGATTGTAGGCGAATTCTCCCCTTCCCGCTACATGACGAGAGGTTCCTTCCCGTTCTGATTATAATGATTTAACTTTCATCTGCATGATGATATATTTTGATTTTCTGAATTATGTATAGTTTTGAATTTATTAACATTTTTAATTTAACATAAAATGCAATGCTGCAGTCCTGTACCGGCTACCCAGTTTTTTGTTATAAATGTTTTCACATCAGTATTGGACTTAAATTATAATTAATTATTCCTAAAATTTTAAAATTATAGCACTTAAAAATTTAATATTTTTTTTTTCTGAATTTATTATTTTATTTAGTTAGTAGAAAAAATTCTTATTAGTTATTTTTTAATCAAATAAAAAAATTAATTAAATGAAATTTAATTCATAAAAATTATAATATATAATTAAATAAAATAATTTTAAGTAATAAAATAATTTTAAGTAATAAAATAATTTTAAGTAATAAAATAATTTTAAGTAATAAAATATTTTAATTAAATAATTAAATTTTAATTAAAAAATTAATTTCAATTAAATAATTAAATTTTAATAAAATAAAATAAAATAAATTTAAAAATAATTAAATTTTAATTAAATAAAATAAAATAAATTTAAAAATAATTAAATTTTAATTAAATAAAATACAATAAATTAAAAAATAATTAAACTACTATTTAAAAAAATTTTAAATTGTGCTTTCAAACATTTAGTTCAAAAATCATCTACATACTATGACAATAAGAAATGGCGAAATAGTTCTTTACGTGATTTTATTCGTAAATAACATATTTTTTATTTTCTGAATTGTTTTTTAATAAATAATTCGTAAACGTTGGAGTAAACAAAATTTGGAATTGTTTTAAAAATTCTATTAAAATTAAAATGGCAAGTTTACAGAAATTTTATGATTTTGTTATTTTAAATTATCTTTCTTGTTCTTTTCAAATGTTCTATTATATGGGCAGTAATTATTATGTATTATTTTTGTCGTTAATCTTTCGATATGTTTTCATCAATTAAAAGGAGCCAAGAAATGGCTAATTTTTTAAAAATTAAAATTACATGGATATTTTAATTTAGAGTAAAATTTTTTGATGTCTTTATTATTTAGAAATATTAATTTTTTTATATAATGTAGAAAGCTATTTGCATGAAAACCAAATGATTACTGATCTAGTACGTTATATTTTCTAGGTTTTGTTTTTCATTACTCAATTATTTTCTTTTGTTGTTGCCACTGGAAATAAGAATCATCAAAGTTTTATTTCTGAATGGATATCGTTTGGTTATTAAAGCTTCTAAAAATATAGAACATGATCTTTTTTTGTTTCGATTTCAATGGCAAGAAAGGAGATTAACTAAAGTACTAAATATACTGTTAGTTAGATTAAACTTAAACTAAATTTACAATCTTAAGTATTTATGGTTTTAATCCAACAAAAACTAATCTTTCGCTTACACATCAGAGTAAAAATTTAATTTATAATAAAGTATGTAAAGCGATTTAAAATCTCAAATTACGTCTGCATTATATGCATTCCAAAAATTATACCGAATTTCTTCATCATTATCTTGAAAAATAATCTTCTTTCTGAGACTAATATTGTTTGCCTAAACGTAAGTTTAAGCTTTCATGATACAGTGACTTTTTTTAAAAATTGGAAAATTCTTTTTCTTAAACACTAACCTAGTTGTTCAACTTGGTGGTATTCACATAAATTACTTTTATCGAAAATTTTGACATATTGTTTAAAACAACAATAACTGGTTTTCACTATAATATCCATTGAACAACTACTTCAGGATAAAATAATTGCATAATAATTATTAGTCAATGTATCTATGAAATTAAATCTGATAAATTAATAGGATCTATAAAATTTCTTTTGTACAACTTTATGTTTGGTCAATGATGTATTCCGAGAATCATGTCAACAATTCAGAAATTAATAATTGTTTGTTGAATCAATGCTATTTGTTAAAATTTTAATTGATTAAAAATTCAGTTTGCTTCTATACTAAGTTAAAAACATGATATGTTACGTCATTGCTATAAATTAACAACAATATTGATGAAAAAAAATAAAAGAATGTCCTTTAAAATACTTTGAAAAAACGATGAATAATCAACTGTTTCATTATTCGTTAGAGTTTTACTATATATGCGCTTTTACTTACCAACATTAAAAGTTAAAATTACTCAAAATTTTTATTAAAAAATTTTTAATGTGATATAGAAAAAATTTTTAATTGATGAAATTAATTCAGATATTTTTTACAATAAATAGCTACAAAATAAAACTGGGTAATTATTTAAAAGGAAGGAAAAGTAAATTATTCAAAGTATGTTATTTTAAAAGTGTATTAATACTGTCTGCATTTTTTACATTATTATCAAGCAACATTGACTAAGATTAGCATAAAGCAGAATGAGATAATATTGTTTAACAATGAGATAATATTGTTTAACAATGAGATATGTTATATTTATTATTTTTGAAATAGCGAAACACAAATTTCAAATTTATATTTTGTATTTATTTGAGTTGCTAGGAAAGAAATGAACTTTTTTTTAACTTCTATTATTTAACATTCTATAAAACATATACCTACGTATTAAACTGATTAATAGTGTTATATATCATATTCCATATTCTGTCTAATTGTATATTTTGTTCACAGATTGATAGTCGAATTTTTAAGAAAATTTTAGACAAATATAAACAGGGAATCCCACAAAATATATCAGATCATTTTTCTGTATGAATATAAATTTATACATGAAGTGTAAAATAGATCTACCTCGTGGTGCACTCCGGTAACGTCTGATGCGGTAAAAATGATCTACAAGCACGGCCGTCAGTCTGAGTTTTTCAGAGTTCTCCAGTGGATCGCAAGTGGCTTGTCTCAAAACATGAGAGATGATAATTAAAAAGACCCTAAGATACTCCTTTGAGGATGTCGGCGCTAGAAACAGTCACAAGCCCTGACATGGCTGTATTCATGGTATTCCTGAATGGCATAGAGAAAAATCGGTGGCATTGCTACGGTTTTCCTGTGATCACGATTGTCACCGCAAGTACCTTTACGGAATGAAACTGACTGCTGACCCTCTCTGTCTCCTGTGTGGTAACCAAGAAGAAGTGGATTTTGTCTTGCACTACCCCCAATTTCTTTATGGAAGCGTTATTGGATTGCCAGACTTAAGTGGATGAATTAACTGATGTTATTTGTTTCTATCTTGTTCTTTGTATTTTTTTATGATATCTGTTGTTCTGTAAACTTGCCATTGGAAATAAAATAATTATACGTTATTCTAATCAAGAACACGGAGAATTAACGCTACATTTGGGAATGATACAACTAGTGCATTCACAGTAAGACGATGGTTTGAGAAGTTCAAATCAGAAGATTCGACCTTAGGAAATAAACCCCGTGGAAGACCTGAAAGCATCTTTTTTATAATATTCCGAAGGTAAAGGTTGAAGCTAACCCTAGAATGTTAAAGAACTTGCTGTTGATCTTGGATTAGGTACAGCAACAGTTTCGAAACATCTTGCTTGTGAAAAAACTTGACTTGAGTTCCACACGAATTGGCAGATAGGCAGAAATTGCAATGCTTGCAGATTAGTATATCATTTAGTATTTGGCAAAGAAGTTGTTCCTTTTTAGACAGTATCTTCACTTGTGATGAAAAGTAGATACTGTATGATAATCGAAAACACTCAGCTAGCTAGATGTAGCTAGAGAGGATCAGACTATCAGTAGCTAGATGCAGATGAAAAGCCTTAAATACACAACCTAACTAAGCTTACAACCAAAGAAGAGAATGGTAACGGTTCGGTGTAATCAAAGGGGAGTTATCCATTGTTAGTACTGCCTCATAGGAATATATCAAACAATTAATGCACAATAATATTGTCAGCAGCAACTGATATTGGGCATTAAAAAATATTGTCATCGGAATCAGCGTTGGTAAAACAAAATGTTTTATTCTTCACAAGTCCACTCCAAAAACTGAAATAGCTGATTAAGATTAATTTTGATTTCCTTCTTTTGCCTCCTCTACCATATTCGTCAGGCTTGTTTCCTAATGATTACCAATTTTTTAAAGATTTGGAATGATTTTTTTAAGAATAAGCGCTTTGTCAAACACGAAGATATCAAAACAGTATTTACTGAATTTATTGACTATATATCAAAGGTGTTCTTTGAAATTGTCATAAAAAATGTTTTGCAAACAATTACAGAAGTGCATGGAGTATATTTTTATTAAATATATTCAAATAATTTGTGTTTGTGATCTTTTAAAAACTGCGTATTCAAAAGTTCATTTCATATGGAAAAAAATAATATTAAAACGATATGACATTTAAAAGTTTTGTGCTTTTATTATTAAACTGAATTTAATGAATTCTAAATCTAAAAATATTTAACAGCAAATGTGACAGCTAAACTATTTAATAAAATAAATGTAGGCACAATATTTTTTTATACAGATCTGAACAAAAGTTATTGTAATAAATAAGATGATACAAAAGATCTTACAATAAATTTTAAAATTAAAATTGATTTTATATTTCACAGTTGTCAAATGTAAAAAATTTAAATTTTCCGTAATAAAATGACTTAATTTTTTTGTTTGTTCCGATGATTAAAAATTTTTTTCATAACTGTAAATCTTACGTATTTTAATGTATTATTCAGTAGAGATGTGATTTTCGTAAAATGTCTTCAGTGAATTTATTAGAGATCTATTTTGTTTCGTAAAACTAACTTAATCTTACAAAATTAAATGAATCTTATGAATGAATTAAACAATGATTTGGATATATTTTCAAGCAAAATAGAAAAAAAAAGATTGTGAATGATGGATTTTTTTTTTTTTTTTTTTTTTGAAAGAAAAATTGTTAACTGGAAATTTGTTGCATGTATGCAAAAATAATTAATAAAAAATAACTGCGATAATTAATAAAAAAATACCTGCCATGTGAAGTTAATTATAAAGTTATAATTACGTATTGTCGTGGTCTTTTTCTACTTCCCTTTTTACTAAGAGCATAATTTTCTAAAAGCAACAAAAAGAAGCATGTTTTTAGTCAGTTTAATTACTTTTATTTAATTTCACATCGACAAAAAATGCTTTTTTTAAAACGAACATTAATTTATAAAATAATTTAAGATAAAGTTTAATCAGAAGAAAATAATAATTACTTTTGATGAAAGTTAAGTTGATAATAAAATATATAGGACAAAATGTTTATGTTGAGAATAGAATTTTAAATAAAACTGAGTGTGTAATAATAACAATGTTCTTCTTTATCAAAATAAAATTTAAAAAATAACGGAGGCTTTTCAAAACTTAAAATGATTCCAATATTTGAACATTGGATCATTTATTTCATTGAAAAATAACACAAAAACGTATTCTAAATACAATGTTTGCTTATTTAAAAATGTAATTAATTAATTTATATTAAAATATTCTGTATATTTTCGTTTCATTCGAATGATTTGTTGTGCAAAGAATAGAAATAATAGAGAATGATTAGAATAGAAATAATTTTTTTTATAAAACTTCTTATTTATTACTAGAGAAATTTAGTTATTGCCATTCATATAAATGGAATAATATTTTAAATATTTGCCGTCATTTACACTGGCAACGTCATTAAAATCTTCAATGATTTCATCAAGTTCTTTGCAATCGTTCAAAATTTCCCATTTCACTTAAATTCTACTTCTCTATCTCCCAATTTTTTAAAATGTAATAAAGAGTTTGGCAAAATAAATAAAATCTGAAAGACCTTGAAAAACTGGATCCAAAGCTTGTTCTTAACTCGTTAATCTTAAAGGGGAAATATGAGTTCTAAAGAAGACGTTACAAGAATACTCTAAAACCGGTGCACAGAATCATTCTTGTGCCAAACCTAAGCATTAAATCACAAATGCGAGGGCGGGACATCATCTGCCGAATGCACGTAAACTTCAAATGAACCTAGATCAGTAATGGCTCGTTGTCGTTTCTGACCTTTCTAACTCGGGATATCTAGATCGAAAGTAAAAATAAAAGGGGTTTTCCAGCAATAATAGTTGACTTTTGAGAGAAGGTTTAGTAAGTTATTGTACCGTTTCAGGCGACTATTGGTTTTTTAGATGAAACTGTGCCATTTAGGAATCAGGCCAGAATACACCCAGTCTCTGTGGCCAGATTCAGGCTTGCTTTCTTTCTTCTCGGCAGAAGAACACCTGCATTTAAACCTTTCCTGTAAGCTATAAAACGATCTGTTCTGCTGCTGCTGTAACAGAATAAGAACTGGAACGCTTTTAGTTTGCTTTTGTTACGATGAACGAAAAATAGCACTTTGCTAGTCGTACGAATGTCGAAAACTTGAAATTGTTAGCAGAAGGTCAGTGATTGGAACGAGAACGAGCAGAATATAAATTTTTTTTATGTTTATAAGAACAAGTAAGAAAAGGATAGTAAAGAAAAAATAAATAAATGGTAAATCCTTATGGTGCTTCTTTTTGTATTTAATGACTTTTTCAGTTTAATAAAAAAATTAGATTTTTTTTAGATTTGTACGAATGTGTACTGAATTTAACATAATTATCTAACATATATACACGTCTACAGAATAAAAAAGAAAATTTAATTTAATTAAAAAAAAACCGAATGATCAAAACTTAACCTTCAAGATTATATAGTGGTTAAAAAATAAAGAATAATCATAATTTGAATAGACTAACAGATCAATTTATCAATCATATGGTTAGTCTACATTTGAATGATGTTAGAGAGATAAATAAATAAAAAAATAAAATAATAGTGGATAAACCAAATATTGCACAACTTTATATTTTTATTTTCTGTTGAAAGCGAAAGATATAATAATAAGATAACGATTGACGATTTTCTTATATTAAGTAATTCAACATGAATCATCAGTGGTGCAACAGCCCCATGTTGGGCCAAGGCCGTCTGCCTATTGGCAGATTTCGAGACGAGAGATGTTTTCTTTTTATGGAATAGGGTTTGACTCCTACGCCTAACAGTTCCGCCCGTAGAAGGGACCTATGGTTTAAAGTGGATTCGGAACCATTACAAGTATCCATGGCACCGCCGGAACTCAAACCTGAAACCTTTGGCATCGAGCACCAGAGCTCTACTCACTCGGTCATCAGGCCCCATTAAGTAATTCAGCTCTTTACATTTTTAATTTTTCAAATATTTTAATCTTCTTCATTGGCGCCACAGACCCATCGTGGGCCAAAGGCCGTCTGCCTACTGGCCGATTTCGAGACAGGAGATGTTTACTTTTTACGGAGTGGGGTTGTCAGCCATACACACAAAGTTCTACAATTATATTAGACCGGGACCTACAATTTAAAGTGGATTCCAAACAACTACAAATATCCATAGCACCGCCTAGAATCGAACACTAAACCTGTGGCACCGAGCACCCGAATGCTAGTCACTCGGCCGTCAGGCCCCAAAAATGTAAAGTAGGAACAAAAATGTTTTTAACTTTTCTGCATAATTATGATTCTTCTATTGTTTTAAATAAAAAATAATAATAAGGCCTGCAAATAAAAATTAATTTTGAGTGGATTTATGCTACCTTAAATAAAAATAATAAAATTTAAATGTTAATTAAATTAAATGTCAATTTAAATGCCCCAGTAATATTTATTATTGAGTTTATAAATGGTATGTGATTCGATTATTGAATTCATATACTCGTAAAATTAAATTAATACACATTTTTGATATTTTCAGTTTTAAATTAAACTTTTTAATTAAAAATACATATATAGTAAAAAACAGAATATAAGTATATTCAAAATTGTTGAATAATATTACTGAAATTTTTTCCTCAAAATATGATGGCGCAAATTGTTAATTTATTGATTCAAATCAAAATTGCCATGATCTATTATTGTAATGAAATATTTCCACCTATTTTATTGTACGAATTTTAAAAATTTATCTATATCATTTATTTTTTTCCAAACCAAATTCTAACTTGAAATGTATTGTAATATTCAATAAAATAATAAAAATAAATAATGTGAAATTTTTTATTTTGTTGTGTTTGTTATTCACTTTTAAAATATAATAACATTTGAAAAGTTATAAAAGCAATATTGCTCACTTTTTAAAAGAACTGCTACAAGTTGGTAAAGATTTTTAATAAATAAATGTTTATTAGTCATCTATCAAAATATTACTTATTTTTTGTGAATAATTCGAAAACGTTCATTTGAACACAATTTTCTTAACAGTTTCTCAAAAGTTACCTCCGTTTTGGGCGCTTTATTTATAGGATTTTTAAAATAATTTTTAAAACATAAATTAAATAAAATCCGACTTACCATACATAAGAGTCCTGCCATACAATTGGCTGAAGAAAGTTTTCAATAACGTCAATAAACAATAATTTACAAAATCTTTCAAGTCTTTTAATAATAAAGCATCCATTACTGTTTCTTTTGTAAGACAGTGAAAACTGACTGAAAAAATCAGATGCTAACAAATTTATTTAATATTTTCAGTAAACATTAGAACAATTGAAAGTTATTCAGTAATTACTGATAAGAATCTTTTCACGCTAAATCAATATGAAATGATGCATAGAAAATTATTGTCAATTTCTTTTAATAATCGTTTGCCTTGGATAAATTTATTCATTTAAAATGACATTCAGCATTGAAACAACTCAAATATCACATTTAAATTAATTTATTAAGTATTAACCAAGACTTTGTGAATCGGTACGATTCATCGGAGTTCCTTGGTCGCGAAGCGACCAAACCTCCTATTAGCAAGAAATAATTAAACAGTGGTAGTCGGTCACTGCCCATTGATAACGAAAAACAATTTGCACAATATATAGAAAAAGTGAAAATATAAAAGAAAACATATACAAGAAAATACAAAGCACAACTACTAAAAAAAAAAATTAAAAAAAAATTAAAAAATAAAAAAGACCGGAGAGAACCTAAAGCCGAAGCACAACATAGCACCCACGCGGGAGTATTTAAAAGAACAAACAAAAATATACGCGGAGCGCGAACTTAACCTGAAGTTACCAGGACCATAGAAAAATGCAAGAGAAGAAATGCAGTCTACTGATTGATGTTTATAACACATCTAGGTCTTTTACGAGACGAGTGCAGAGAAATATCATATTCAAATTTATTTAATGCTTGGATGACAGAGTTACTAGATCTATTGAGTGATGAATAAAAGTTTTTTGCAATTTTAGCCACATATTCCCTAAAGCTAGGCATGGAAAGTGCATATTTAATTTCGGCGTTTCTAAAATACCATGGGGCATCAACAATCATGCGGATAACCTTGTTTTCAAGCCGTTCTAAAATAATAAAATTGCTTTTGGCTGTAGAGCCCCAGACTGCACTCGCATATGCTATTATCGGACGAAGATAAGCTAAATAGATTAGTGTTTTTAGTTCAATTGTTAGTTTAGAATGTCTGCCCATGACAGAGTAAAATTTACGCAAAACATTATTAAATTTATCGCGCAAGTAGTTAATATGAGCCTTAAATGTTAGTCTTCTATCAAAAATTACACCTAAATACTTAGCTTCTTTAGACCAGGAAATGTTAGTATTAAAAATAGTTATGTTAGGAGGATTATAGACTTTTTTTCCTGGTAAATAGCACTGCTTCAGTTTTCGCGACATTGAGTTTAATTTTCCATTTTTCTAGCCATGATTCAAGAGTGTTGATGTAGTTTTTGTAAGTTTACCTGGATGATGTGTAAATACCTTCCCTGTGTAATAATTGCTGTATCATCAGCGTAGAGTGTCAATTTAATTCTGTGGTCTTGTGGAATGTCATTAGTGAAAATATTGTACAGGAAGGGCCCCAAGATCGATCCCTGAGGAACACCCGCGAGAATCTTGCAGTTTTTAGAATCAGTATTGTTAACAGAAACGATAAAACTTCGATCAGAAAGATAGTTGTAGATAATTTTGATAATGTATGGAGAGTAATTATAGTTAATCATCTTATAAATTAGTCCCTTTATCCAAACCCGATCAAAGGCTTTCGCCACATCGAGGGAAAATTACTGCAGTGTCCTGCTTCCATGAAAATCCTTCATTGATGGTTTCAGAGAGGTTGTACAGTTGGTGCGTGGTAGAAAGATCCTGCATAAAACCAAATTGTTGAGATATTAGAATGTTCAGAGCCTTAGATTCATGATTAAGCAGATCAGCAATCACCCGTTCAATAATTTTACTAAAAGTAGAAAGTAAAGAAATCGGTCTATAGCTATGAGGTGAAGTAGGATCTTTGCCCGGTTTTAAAATAGGAAGTATTCTAGCAGTTTTCCATGTTTTTGGAAAGTAATTAAGAGTTAAAATAGCATCTGTTATGTTGCAGATTTGGAGAATGCATTTGAAGGAATATTTTTAAGCATCTTGTTAGTAATGCAGTCAATACCAGGCGTCTTGCTAATTTTAAGGTTAGAAATAATGTTAATCACTGAAGAGGCTTTAGTGGAAGGAAAGTTACTGTTAGTACTATTATGCCGAGTTAGAAAAGACGCGATGGTGCTTTCAACATCATTATCCACCTGAATATTGTTGGATGGGTTTTCTTGAAATTGATCCTGCAGCGAAGTTGCTAGAATTTCAGCTTTTCGGATGTCAGTAGTAACTTCTTCATTGCTATCCTGTAGTGAATGTATTTTAGACCTTTTCTTACGAAGGTTGCTGCAGAGTTTCCAGATCGAACCATTCTCAACATTTGCTGTTTCAAGGCGCCGATCCCAACAATCATTCCGGTATTTTGCAATTGCCCTTTTAAGAATATTCTGGTGATGATTATAAACATTTTTGCTGCGAGGATCACGATAATACAGTTTTTTCGAATAAAGTTTATAAATGTGTGTAAAATAAAAATTTTATTAATATAGTAGCTTTGTAAGGTTTTCAAATCTAACCAAGACTTTAATATTGTATTATAAATAATTATTTATTTAGAAGTATTGCAAATCTTAATCGAGAAAAAATCATTTTGTTTCTTTGAAAAAATTATTAATATTAGCATTTAATGCATTTATTAATAATTAAAAGTTACTTTTAAGTTATTTTTCCCTTGTAAGAAGAAACAAAAACGATATCCACGATTGGAATTATAAAGAAATTATCACAAAGAAATCTAATATAATATAAAGAACATTTTTAATTAAAGTCATCTTTTTAATTTAAAGAAAAGTAAAACCACAACCTTTTTTTTCTGATTAGTATAACATGCTTTATGATTAAACACTAGATTTTCAATATTACTTTTTAAAGCATAATATTTTTTTATAATAAATATTGGTTTTCCAGCTTTCTACTCAAGGAAGTCATAAAGACTGTTTTACTGTGACTACCTTGATTCAAAATTTCAATATAAAAAATAATAATATAATAACTACGTAAAATACTATGATAATGACTCTATTATGAATTATAAAAATTTTAATTGCGAAAAAAAGGAATGATATATAACTAATAAAAAGAAAGGGTTTTTTTTCGTCAATTATTTATAATTTTTAAAATAACTTTATTTATAATAATAAATAAATGGAAGTTTTAAACCAATAATAATTTTCGATATAGATACATTCATAATTTATCTGACATTCTGTGCTAAAACACAATTCATATGCAACATAACGTTTAATTATGACTAGGAATTGTAAATATTTTGCATTCAGTTAAAAAATTCTTTTTATTTAGCACATGAACAAATTGAAAAAATAATTGAATAGAAAAAATTGCTGAAATTAAATATAAATATAAAAATTCTTCGTTTTGGAAAATGAGGTGAATACAGTTTTGTTCCACAAAGCTTTAGTTTGAAGTGACATTGCATTAATTATTAAAGTGCTGTTTCAAGAAGAACCGATCAAAATTTTCAACAATTATATTGTGTTTATATTTTTGTTGCAGCTATATTTTTTTCCATGGACAGTTTTTCTTGAAATAAAAGACTGTATATATCATAAATTTTCACAATTATTGAACATTTTGTATAATGGTGTGTATAAATATAAAAGAAAAAATTCTCTTATATTCGTTGTTAAGATTTACTTTATATTCTTAAACTTATTATAAATTAATCCTGTTTTATTATTTTAGCTTCATTATAGAGATTTGTAAAAATATATACTATATGTATACATAGAGAGAGAGAGCCTTTGCCTTTCAGGAGAAATGGTCAGACGGCCTCGAGACTAACCCGAAAGGAAGTACAGTGCAACCACACGGTTCTGTTGAGAAACGTTTAGCTTACAGTTTCTCTTCCCGAAAGGAACTATATTTAACGCAACTCTGCTTATTAGTTGGCCTACAGATTCTCACCCGGATAAGAATTATATTTCGGGCACCCTGTGGCTTTTCTGCTTAGAAGTGAAGCCCGTCTACGAATCTATAATTATCTGTCTATAAATGAATGAAACATTGTATGTCTCTAATTATATATGTGTTGTGTTTGTGCGTGTATAAATAAAGCCTGTGAGTTCTCCAACCTGTGCCTCTAGTTAATCAACCCAACCACATCCAGTTACAATCTGGTTGCCCAACCTGCACACTACTATATATATATTATCGCAACAATTATATATAATTTCCTCTCAAATAATAGTAATTGCTATTATATAGTATATTGTACAATTGCTAAAATATATTAATTGTTTATTATTATATTATCGTATAATTGCTAATATATATAAATATCATGTCCTACAAAATTAAATTTTATTTTTATATAATGTATTATTTTTTTGTAGCTAAAAAGAAAACAAGATTACTACAGATATGAATTATGCAAAAAATATTTTTTTTCATTTAAATTCCAAGCATGGTTTATTTTACATCTTATTATTATTATCAAAAATGATAACTACTGAGATTAATTTTTACTCCAGTGGAGTAAATAAGTTATTTTTTAATTCAATTAAGTTGTTTAAGTTGTTTTTATGCCAAGTTTAACAATATGAATTAAATGATACCACATAACATAAGACTTATCGAGAACGTACAGAAAAGTTACAACGCATTCACAGAATGAATGGAAGATAATACGCACATTTTGAGGATGACCTTTCTAGGAAGTCTTATTAATAGCCGTAATTAGTAACATGGCGAATTTTTTCAGACATCATTTCTTCTAGATAAAATTGGTAAGGCTTAATATTTATTAGGCTTATTTGGCTTAATATTTATTTCATTAAACAGTCTTCCTTATTAGAGTGCAACATTAGTTTCAAAAAATTTTTGGGAAATCATCAGAAATTGATTTTTGAGATCATACTAAATTAAAATATTTCATAGTTTTAATTAAATTTTAAAGTTTAAATATTTAACTTGATGCTGAAGTTATTTAAAAGTTTATCGAATATGCATTGGCAAAAACAAACAAAGATGTTTTCTGAGTTGTACACAGTAGTTGCTGTAAAGGATAGCAATTTTTTGTAATATTTGTTAACCCTGGTGTTTGTTAGACAAAAATACCATTTTTTTTTTATTTATAATAATGCAGTCAATGGTATGAAATATCTTCAAAAACATTTTGGTTTTACTAAAATAGTTTTGAAAATATTCGTATACCATTGAATGCATTGTATACCGTTGACTGAATCGTTGATATTATTGACTGAATCGTTGATATTATTGACTGAATCATATACCATTATATACCACTGACTGAATCATTGATACCATTATGTAACATTGACTGAATCGTTGATACCATTGTATACCATTGATTGAATCGTTGATACCATTGACCGAATTATTTATACCATTGACTAAATCATTGATACCATTGTCTATATTGACTGAATCGTTGATACCATTGTATACCATTGATTGAATCGTTGATACCATTGTATACCATTGATTGAATCGTTGATACCATTGTATACCATTGATTGAATCGGTGATACCATTGACTGAATTATTGATACCATTGACTAATAACATTTTAATATATGAATAAAATGATGCTATTATATTTTCCAATGAAATGGCGCAGTTATTAATTCACAAATTCATAACCTATTCCTAAAGCAATTTTTATATGATTTAATAAGCCTAATGAAAAACGTCATGCCTATTCACTGTACTATATTTTTATTGTTTTTAATATACCTGATTTACTTTTATTTTAATTAATGTATTCAACGATATCTTTCTCAAGAACGGCTGGGCTCTTGATCTTCAGCCTACTAGAAAAAGGGGTCCCTGGAACATAAAAGATTAGAAACATGTCTTAACTATGGAAACTATGTCTTTATACCACAGACTGTCCAACCCAAGGAAGTTGCCCAACATAAAATTGCTCTTCATTAAATGTTGAAACTTTTATATGCATAATTTCATTTAATGTTTGTAATTCTAATAACGTGAATAATTATAGAAAATGATAAAGTTAATTTTATTTTATTTTAATATCAATCTGCATTGATTATTTTTATTTTACAGATAATTCTTATATCAGTAATTAAAAATAATGATTAAAAAAAGTTCTGCAAAATATGGAATCAAAATTTTTTATTCTACGACATTTTTGCTTATCTTTGATATCTTAGCTTTTGATCTTAGAATGAACATTTTGTATTAATATTTTATGCTGAACAACTATCATTTAATATTTTACGTGCGACCCAAGACATTTTTTTTCTCCAACCTGGACACTTTATGCGATTTATTTGTTTTTTATTTTTATTCTAAATTACTAGGTCCTTGCTGAGAAAACAAATTCTTAGATACACTCACATATTTATTCTAACACAAATTCTCTCTCAGATTGTCGGAAAGCAACTAAGAAAAATTATCTGTAATTTCAAACATATAATCGTAGTCTTTTTGAAAGGAAAGGAACATTTGATGAAATTTAAATGTAAATATTAATGTTGAGATTAATTTAAATCATCGGTTACTTTTAGAGTATGATAAAAAAAAAGAGTTATTGCATTTTGTAATATTAATTTAAATATTATTATTAATTTTGTGAACTTTTAAAATATTATTTTTATGCAGGTTTTTTTTTTTTAATTTATAAAACTTACTCTAATTATAGTATAAAATATACAATTTCCTCGATTAATTAACATGTGGAAAAATGTCTGAGGTTTGATTGTCTATTCATAATCAATATTTTACATTGTTTTTTTTCAATGTTCTCAAGTTATTTTGACAGCGATAAAAAAATTAACTTAAAATTTAAATACCATTTTCCTCTACAAGATTATTTAATAAAATTTAAAATAAGCAACTGATATACTTACCAGAGAATATATATACTTGTAAATATATCTAATACTTTGAATATATAAACCATAAAAATTTAAATACCATTTTCCTCTACAAGTATGCTTAATTTAAAAGAAGCAATTGATATACCTAACAGATAATATATATACTTGAAAATATATCTAATAATATGAGTATATATACGATTAAAATTTAAATATAATTTTCTATACAAGATTATATAATAGAATTTAAAAGAAATAATTAATATACATACCAGAGAAAAAAACTTATGAATATATCTATTAATCTAAATATACATACTGAATAATTAATATTGAACGTTGTATATCATGCAACGAAGTCAAAAGATAGGCTTGATTTTTTTATGAATAGACATACATAATACAGCAATTCTAATAAATCTAAACTAGAAAAAAAATTTATATTTAGATGCAGGACATAGATACTGCTTTGTATTTTAAAATGTTGACAGCAGAATAGTCATCCAAACTGAACTTTGGGCGGAGTTGGAAAATTTTAAACTAAATTAAATTTGCCGTTTTATCAACTCCTTCTTTAGAATTAGAATAAGAGAGAAAAAATATTAATAAACTTTTTTAATGATCTGCATAAAAACAGTCAAAAATATTGTTTATTACCTTGGAGAAAATAATGAAATGTCAGTAATGGTAATCAGTAATAGACAGCCTCACCCAAATTTTCATTGTAATATCGAAGTAACTAGTACTGCATGACTTTTTTCAATTCCTTGATTTTTTTCCTTTTTTTTTGTAATAGTTAGAGTGGTACGTAAGTATTCGTCATCTGAAATAAAATAATAATGATAAAATAAAAATCTTTTTTGATTAATACTTTTTTCTCATTTTGCCAATTATTGTGTTCAGGTTTCGTTACAATAAGAAGCATTTTTAATTTAAAAAAATAAATATTCATTGAATAAGTCAATAAAGCTGACAGAATTCATTAATTCGTACCAATTACTGAAATTACTTTAAATTTTGAGTTAAAATAATAAGCCATCATTAACTTTAAAAACAAATAATCCTCACTAAATAAATTACTGTATGCATTAAATTAAAAATGTATTAATCACAATAGTCAATATATTTTTAATTTAATGCATACAGTAATTTATATAGTCAGGATTATTTGTTTTTAAACTTAATATAAATATGTAATGTTATATATATGTTTGCGTGTGTATGTATGTGTGTATATATAGTATGTATATGCCATTGTATATCTATCTATGCATATCCCATATATACACAGTCCAGTCACATTAATGTGACTGAACTGTGTATATATATATGTATGGATCAGATGTATGTATGTTTGTATATGCCATTGAGTAGACAAATATACAAGGTCTCTGAATCTTTATTGTTTATTTATTTAACACATAGATGTTCTTATCATACATGATGAAGTAGTCTTTAGAGTTTTATCGATGAAGCAATGATAAAAATTCCAGGATTTTGAGGATTTTTTTGAAATATGATTTTCATAATGTTGTCTTAAGTACCCAAACCACCGCCACCGTGATATTGGGCAGTCGTCAACTTATTGAAAAATAAATTCTCCCTTTAATTTCGCCTGGAATTTTTTTCCCATCCACTTCACTGTCTATATTGTTTTCCCGCTGAAATGGTAATATTATAAAGTGTGAAGTTTGAGGTCAAACTTCACACTTTATAATATTACCATTTCAGCGGGAAAACATTGTTCCCTAGCACACTGAAGGTTGGGTAATATTTTCCAAAGATTCGCATTTGCATCTCATGATGGCGAAAACCGGGAATATATAGTACAGGGTGTTTCATATTGAATGGGGCAAAAAAATAATAACATAGTACAAATTCTGTAATTGACTTATTTAGCAGAAACAAATTAATTCTGAAACTACAATTATATAAGTTTTATCTTTTTTTCTCAGAGCAAAAAAAATTTTCCGGTTATGAAATCGTCGCTAATCAAAATGGCACCATCCATGCAGAAGAAAGACTACTGTGTTTTGAAATACGATAAAAACATCATCATTATCATCTTTCAAAGGCGTTTTTGGATTATTTTATTAAAGAACCACCGCATTGTCACAACATCGAACGTTGTGTAAAGCAGTTTCGGGACATGGAGTGCTTGTGTAAGAAAATAGTCCAAATCCAAACAGCCGAAATCGAAGTAGTTAAAAAAATCGTGAAAACTTTTTACATGATACCAAATCAAGGCATTGTGCGAGTTCTGAACTCAATGTGCCTCGTACAACAGCGTAGCGTGTGTTACGGAAATGTCTACAATTCCGTCCATACACTTTTCAAATGGTGCAAGCGTTAAAGCCTTCCTACAAACCGTTATTTAAAACTTTCGGTGAGAATTTGCAAGATGAGCTGGAGATTGATGGCTTCGCGAACAGACTTGTATTTACGGATGAAGCTACTTTTCATGTTTCTGGCAAAGCTAATTATAATTTGGGGCACAGAAAATCCACATGATGTAATAGAACATCAGCATGATTATCCAAAAGTAAACATATTCTGTGCCATTTCCAACAATTGTGTTTTTGGCCCTTTTTTTCTTCGTAGAAAAATAGATTAACGGATGCATTTGGTCAAGATATGGTATCAGAGTGGCTGTTCCCTCAGTTAGAGGAAGAGGTTAAAGGGCAATTCCAACTTTTCAATGAAAGGACACTATGACGATCACCATCAAAATTACTCTTTTTACAAAACAGTATGCGTTTTCCAATAAAGTCATTTACCACTATAACGGCATATACGTATTAGATTCAGCGTTACTCAAGGTCTACCACAAAAGGAAGGGGTTGCACTGCACTCCCATTTTTCTACAGGAAT
Source organism: Caerostris darwini (assembly GCA_021605075.1). NCBI lineage: Eukaryota > Metazoa > Arthropoda > Arachnida > Araneae > Araneidae > Caerostris > Caerostris darwini. The sequence goes on from BPLQ01015536.1 coordinate 798,302, forward strand.
TTAATGCAAATACTGCAAGATTGGCATAACTCACGAGTTCGCTTTTTTTCTTCTAACCTACACGAGCGCAATGAAAGGATTCCCATCCTGCAGATTTATCATGCCCATTCCCATATTTTTATTTGGTGTATTGAACCAAACCATTAAAACATTCTGATTGTTTTTCAATTAGAAATAAGCATCAATTTTTACAGCCAATTTCAACAAAACAAAATTGAGGAAAATTTTTCTTTACAATTATGTTCGTAATTCAAATATAAAATCCCTGTTTATTTATTTAAAATTCCAATCTTAATATTTATTGATAGATTAGATATCTATTTACTTATTTTAGTTACTCTCGTAGGAAGATATTACCGGCTGTATAATATGGTGGACATTTTACTTTTAGAAATTTAATTTAACTCTAATTTTTTAATCTTTATCGGCATTTTCCTTCCAACTTAGCTGAATAAAATATATATTATGTAATTCATTGATTGAACTTAACAATGCTGGATCACATATGAAAACAGCAATTCAAAAAATAATGTACATAACTCTGTCTTCAAATCAACGGAAAATTTACATCTGGCTTAAAAGCAGAAAAGGACGAATCAATTATTTGCTTATTGCTAATTAAATATAAGCGGAGCAAAGCAATTTTAAAAAAAATTAATTTCTTACAGTCTGTCATAAAATAAAATAAAAAATTTACAAATATTCGATTAAAATTATTGAAATTATCTACAAATATTGAAATTATCTTTCTCCCTTATTACACCACTGTGTCCTGTGACCTGCCGATAATTGGACTATCAGTAAATAACCTCAATAAATAAGTTTTTGAAAAGTTAGTTTGATCTACTTCAAATAGACGGTTTTTCCTGAAAGCAATGCAGCACTTAAAATGACCTTCATTTAACACTTTTTAAGACTGTATGAGTCATAAATGCAAAGTTAGTAAGGAAACGATTTATTAAAATTTATTGTTCTGATATTCCTTCCCCCTTTTTTTCCGTATATGAGGTAATACCAGAAATGGTATAGCACATAACAGACCCAATTTTAAATATTTCATCACCACGCTAACGCAATATTCGAAGTCGACCGGTTTGAGAAAAATATATCATTATTCTAAAAAGACATTTTGTATTCTGGGGACATTCTGCTTATTTCCTGGCAGACGATATATTCGCGACACGTAATCGGATTTCATAAAAAAACATACCAACTCGAAAAGTCGAAAGTGTATAATTAGTGATCCTGTCACACAAAGTCTCGCCTTATCTCTACTCTGGTGTTTTGTTCTCTCGTATTCCAAGCGGTATATCTTCAAAATTCAGAGAAAAATCACCACCGGTCTCTTCTTCTGTGACCTATTTTTCGCCGGTGGTTTTTGCGCAATACCTCTGTTGATATGGGGTTTCTGGAATAAATTTCTGCACTTGCGAAGCTTCTTGATTTATCGTTGTTTATTGTGTTTTCTCACCTAACAAAACCCCTTTCGCGTTCCAGAACGATCTCCATAGATGGGGGAGGAACAGCGTTGTGCAGTGTAAGAAAATCTGGTTTAAATCTCGATCTCACGCCTCGTCATCACCAAGACATGCTGTTCGTTGATTTATTTGGTTTAAAAAAATCACCTTTCATCACTTTAAGAATTTTTTTTTTCAACTTTTACTTTTTATGATGGTGGCCTCAAAAAAAAAGTATATGGTGGTTGAATTTAATAAAATTTCCATGTAGTTCTCCTTAAATGGCGCCACGATACAGACACACGTATTTTTATAAATGAGATAAAGCAGCGAACGCGAGCATAAATCTCAAAGTCAAGTCCAGTCAACATATCCGTTAACAAATAACATTTTTTTTACTCTATTACCACTCTGCTTGCTATAGAATACTATTTCATGAGTTCATGTGTTTCAGATGTATTCAGATCTTTAGGATGTCTTAATCAAAATCAAGTCACAAATCAAATGTTATCAAAGAGAAAAGAAGCTTACATTATTTATCATGAGGTTTTGATAAAACTATGATCTTCTTTCCATTCAGATCACTTATACTGAATCATAAAATCATCAATAAGTATATACCAAGAATGTATGCTCTAAAAATATTTCGTGGCAAAATGATAACAGGTACAAATCTGCTTGCTATAAAATGCTATTTCATGAGTTCGGTGTATTTCAGATGTATTCAGATCTTTAGATATCTTAATCAAAAATCAAGTCACAAATCAAATGCTATCAAAGAAAAAAGAAGCTTACATTAGTTATCATGAGGTTTTGATAAAACTATGTTCTTTTTCCATTCTGACCACCTATATTGAATCATAAAATCATCAATAAATATATACCAAACATGTATGACCTAAAAATATTTTGTCCCAATGATAAAATATTATTGTATTACTAAAAATATTTTGTCCCAAATGATAACTCGTGTCCCAATGATAACACATTCAAATCTGCTTGCTATAAAATGCTATTTCATGAGTTGTGTGTTTCAGATGTATTCAGATCTTTAGTTATCTTAATCAGAAACCAAGTCACAAATCAAATGTCATCAAAGAGAAAGGAATCTTACATTAGTTACCATGAAGGTTTGGTAAAGTTCTTCTATGTTCTTCTTTCCATTGAGATCACCTACAGTGAATCATAAAATCATTATATACGAAAAATGTATGCTCCAAAAGCATTTCTTAGTCTGATTCATAGCCCAATGATAACTTGCTCTGCTAAAGTGCAGGTGAACGCAGGTTCAAATCTATTGACAGCAGAATTTCAAATCCGTTGATTGGTTTTGTTTGGTTTATCGCTCTACGGTCTTTTTTTTCTCACTTTAAGCTAATTAGACCGGGGCCTACAGTTTAAAGTGGATTCCGAACCACTGACAAACATTCACGCCATCTCCAGCCAAATCCGTTGCAATCGCTAATTTCAGAAAAGAGGAGATGCAATGGCGATTGAAGCAATGAGTGCAAAACAGTGCCAGGAACACAATCAAGGCTTTGTGTTCCTGGTTAGCTTGCTTGGTGAAAGTTTTCCAGAATTTTCTCCCTTATGATAAGCAAACAGGAGCAATTAACTTAGCAGTCAGAGGCCTTAAAAGTCCACTCAGAAGGCAATGTTCTACCCTCAATACCTATCTGCTCGTGGCACATATTAGTGAAACTTGAAGTCTATTGATGTTCGAAAAAAAAAACATTAATGTTATAGAGTTGTTTGTTTTTTTAATTATCGAGATTTTTATAGATTTTTTTGCATCCAAAATGCAAAATCAAATATCTGCAATTTTTTTTCTTCAAATATAGATTTTTTTTTGGAGGAGAGAGCTAATAACAACTAAAAAAGTTACTTCTAAAATTTTATTTCAAAATGAATATTATTTTATTGGTATTATTCTCGATAAACCACACATTATGTTGTGTGAGCGGAATTAAAATTTGGGTTTAAAAAATTCTAAACTTATTTTATGTAATTCAAAATATCTAAAAAAAATGTAATTCTATTAAGCATTATTTTTGTGAACTAAGCTCTTGATTTTATGTGACTTTCAACGAATTGCGTAATTTATATAGATAAATCACACATTATGTTGTGTGAACTGAATTAAAATTTTCGGTGTCATAAAAATATCATTATGCTGAAATGTATTGATTTAAATATTAATCAATTCAATAATGTATAAATCCGTTATAAATTAATACTATTGTATATTAATGCTATGTTTGGAAATTTATTTACAGGCTTTATTTTTTTAAAAAGCTTATTAAATCTAAATATTTTAAAGCCTTATCACAAATTATATTTTAGATAAAAACAATTTAACCAGCTGAGCAGACAAGGTTATCCATAAAATTAGAATTTAGAACGCATAATAGCAATTTTAAACAAAGAATGAAAAAATATCAATAAATCATATTCAGGCAATAAATTATGTTCAACAGTTATCGTTTAAAACTGGAAAAAGAATGCAGATTAAGTAAAAATAATAAAACAGCATAAAAATAAGCAGATTAAGTTCTATTCCAAGCGATTTTATAAAAAGAAGCACGTGTAAGAAATTAAAATAATAGTATAATAAAAAGTATAGAATTTCAAAAGATTTTATAAAAAAAGCGCGTGGAAGAAATCGCAATAAACCAATAAAAATAATTCGTGATAAAATTTAAAAATAATAATAAACCAATAAGAAACAATGAAAGTGGTCAAGGAAGCAAACAAGTGATCGAGGAAATCGAAAAATCTATCTCACCCAAAACAATACCCTTAATTTTATGGATAAAAAAACTCTTCCACATAGTAGATTTAAAATTTGCGAACTGAGCATTAAATTTCGAAAATTTTCAATTATTATTCTGGATTTGGCGATTTAATTTTTAGAATTACATGAGTCATTTTGTATAAAACTTTATTTAGTATTTCCCTCTTATAAATGTGAATTGCATATAAATACCACCTTTAAAAAGACTATGTTGCGAAGAGAATTAAATGTTCTTACTAAAATGAGAATTAATTTGGCTGAATATTTTAAGCTCTGGTTAAAAAAACAATCCGGAATTTATTCTCATAATCAATGATCCGAATTGCTTACGAAAACCTTTCCTTTTCATTTTGAAACCTTCACCTTGATTTTGATAAATTCTGCATAAATTATGATCTTGGATATTGATGAAAAACATTCAAAGTCAACAATCCATGTATTTGTACTAATTATATAAAATGTATTTCAACACGAAATAATCTTGCTGAGCTTAAGTACCGTAAGACTAATCTGTATTTAAATAAAGCTATAAATTTCCAACAGATAGAATAATAAAGGCTGTTAGGAAAGTCATTATAGACACATTATATGTCAAAGATTCGTTTCTAGAAATTAAACTTTTTATTCTGAATATTTATTGTTTTCATTCTGGTCTTGTAGCCTTCTTATTCGTTGTATTCTCCTCAGCTGTTCACGTAAAACCATTTCAAAGCAAACTCAAATCCATTAGCAGTTTAAAATTAGGATTGCAACTCTGTTTTCGCATTATAATAATACTTTCCAGTTAAGTGATTTAACACGCGCTATTAAGTTATCGTTTCACGTAAATGCTAAAGAAACATCTAAAAACATGTAATTTAATTTGTTATTTTAAATGAGTAAGCCAATTATTGCCACGTTGATTTGAGCTTGTTAATAAGTTTATAATGCTTTGTGTTTCTTTTTTTAATTAAGACTAATCAGCTTTATAGTGCGAGTATTTAACCGTAACCGCATCCACCTTTGCACAAATTGTTTGTTGTGACTGTAGTTTCAAATGAAGGAGATAGAGGGCGCTTATCTCCAATAATTATACAACTTACAATAACAAAGAATTCTGAAAGGAAAGTTTTCAAGCGCGGCGAAACTATATGCATTTTATGTCAAAAAAATAATAAAAAGGCACAAAATATTTAAAGATAGTTTTGCCTTTTAAATTCGAGGAATTCCAAAAAGATAGGAACACGTTTCATAAATGATGCAATAAAAATGGTAGACGAGAGAAATTTAAAAATTGATACTTGTCTGGCAAATAAGATAATTTGATTTTCTAAACTTCTACAGATTTTATCTCAATCTAAAACAAGCTCAACAATAACAAAATTGTGACATTTGTAATTTTGTTTTCAATGAAAATCTTTAAATAAAAAATTTTTTGATTAATATTTTATGGAAAACTTAGATTTTTTCTATTTTCAATCTCTATAGTTTTTATTCTATATAAGGCTTTTTTTAAGATACATATAAATTTAGTTTTTGAAGATTTTCGATATGAGATGAGTACATATCAAATGAAGACAGTTTTTATGTACACAAAATTTTAATGTATAGATTAATTTTTGCAATTAAAATTTAAATGTATAATAATTAATGTATTATAAATTTTAAATAATATTTTTAATAATATTTTTATATTAAATTTTAAATATTAATTAAATAATATTTTTATGTTAAAACTCTTTTAAATATTTTTGATTAATATTTTATGGAAAACTTAGATTTTGCTATTTTCAATCTTGTTTTTATTCTGGGTAAAGATTTTTTTTTAAGATACATATAAATTTATTTTTTAAAGACTTTCAATGTGAGATGAATACATAAACCCAATGAAGACAGTTTTATGTACACAGAATTTTAATGTGCATATTAATTTTACAATTAAAATTTCAACAAGTATTTTTAATTAATATATTATATATATTAATATATTTAATTTATATATATTTATATTTTTAATAACTTTTTGGTATAATTATTTTTGTTGGTAATACTTATTTTGAGAAACAATTTCTTTTCTATAAAATACGTATTTTTTTTTTATTTATTTTTTATTTATTTAAAATATATATTGATATATATATATTTTTTTATAGAACTTTTTTTTTCATGATTTGGAAATATGTCAGAGACAAATCTCAATTTAACTCAATGCAATGCTTTTTTAAAGAATGGAAGCATGACACAGTGAGAATGGAGAATTCCATATTTATGATGAAGAAGAAAATAATAAATTAACGTAACTTAACCTAAATATTACACATTATTCAATTTACATTTTTAAAAATTCTCATTAGTTCCGTCCTTATTAACGATTCCATTCCAGAACAAAAGAATGAAATATCCTCATTTCGAAAATATTTTAAATGAAACAACATGAAAGAATCAATCATTCCATTTTCCACTGTTTATTTTTATTTTATTATTTTTTTTCCTAATATTCAAACAAGGAAAACTCTATAAATCAGTTCTAAGGAACATCCTGGAGTGTTTAACATCATAAAATGCTCCGCTGATCCTCATATTAAGATTAAAATTGAAAAGGCGTTGAATCTGCAAAAATGTTTCCTCAATTAACGCTAAAAAAAGGATTGCGGCAGTAACTCAACGGAAATACAAGAGATGTCTCCATTGATTGAATGCTTATGACTTATTTCTTGTGAAAATCTTTCGTTTGAAAATGACATCTCAACTAATCAGCATTCATTAACCAAATTGCAATATGATATAAGTTCGGAAAAAGGAAAAGTATTTCGGCTGCTGTTATAAAAAGAAATTTTTCACTTAATTAATTGAATCACTTAATAGGTTTTCTGTTAATTATATAATTATTTTTTAAACGTTAGAATAATTTGTAAAAAGAAAAATTCATTTTAAATAAAAAGTCAATTAAAAGGAATCTGAAAATATTAATGTTCAATTCAGTAATAAAAATCCAATTAAAATTTAATAGTAAATATCTCCCACTCACAAGGGTTTCGCATCGATAACATCATTGAATGGCGGAGTTTTCGGTTCGGTGCCATGGAAATCTTCTCTTCATCGTATGTTCGCTTTTTCTGTTCTTTGTATACATAAGCGGAACTTGACGTCCATCGATGTACAACAGAAATAATAAATTAATAGATAAATAGCCCACTCAGGTTAGATTTAAAAGAGCGAAGGCAGTCACTACTTAAAAGAGGTTTGGTTTGTCGTTCTGCAGTCATTTTTTGTATACTTTAGCCTAATTAGACGGGACCTTACAGTTTAACCGAATCGGATTCCGAATCGATTAATAAATAACCATGCTACCGCCTGGATTTGAACTTGAAGTCAGTTATACCAAAAATCAGAGAGTTAGCCAATTGGCCATCAGGCCGCACTTAAAGAGAAAATTCTGTGATAATTATAACAGTGTGTGTAATATCGACATCAACAATCGGATTGTCAGCCATTTTCATGGATATTTTCAGTCTTGTTCCACTGTGTGCGGGTGAATCTGCGAAGTTACCAATAAAAAATTGTTTCTAAGGGTGATATCCCATTTTATCCATTTATTAAGTGATAAATTGTAGCCCACGAGGTACCTGATGTAAAAAAAATTGTTCTGCAATATTAAGAAATGCTTATATAGTGTGTCCCAACACCAAGTTTACAAACTTCTAGTAGGTTACACCTAGACGAACTCGGAATCACATAGATATAGAGCAGGGGTCTCCAAATTACGGCCCGCGACAGCGAATAACTTATTGTTGCTGTAATAAGTTGGACAAAAAAACACAGAATGATAATAATTCGATTTTATTTACTTGCTAGGTAAAGCTTAATAACAAGCATAATACGCAGAAAATTTAATTTAAGCATAATAAATGATTGAAATGAATCTCACTAACATTATAAACTAGTGAACATCCCGCGGTTACCCTCGGTAGTTATGTTGGGGTAAAGAGTATTGCATATGTATGTATATGGATGTTTGGAATGTATATATCTTGAATCAAACATATGATTTTTATCCTGAAAATCCCTCAGGAACAGAAAAGCTAAATTAACGCGAATGAAACCGCGGGGTATCTACTTGTAAAAAAAATACTAATGAGATTTATGTAATTGTGATTTTTCACTGACAATAGTTTGTAGTTGTGGATCAATTTAATATAATTTTAGTAGATCAATTTTACTTGTACCAATTATTAAAAGAGATTTAATATGCTCATTGGTTAACTTAGATTTGTAAACATTAAAGTCTAGAAATTATAGATAATGGCAGAAAAATTAAAACGGTTTTGGCCCTTGGTACTTATTGCAGTAAAAAGTATGGCCCTAAGGCTGGAAAGTTTGGAGACCCCTGATATAGAGGATAGGAAATGCTTTTCTAACACAGATTTCTTAGTGTAAACAGATATGAAAGGACACCACATAAATGAACATGCGTTTATTAATCAATGCACACTTACGAAAATAAAATGTTTAACTGCAATAAAACTGATGTAAGTGGTTTTTCCAGCAATCCATTATACAATGCATAATTAAACAAATCTATGAAAAATGAATTTTAATTAATTATTTAATATTGACATAATATTTGCAAAGGATAATCAAATATCACGTGACATATCTTACGTGAATGGAGATTCAATAATAGAGAATGATGTAGAGTAAACAGTATATAGCAGAATAAAATAGAGTAAGCAGTGTATAATGTAGAGTAAATAATGCCATGTAAATCGGAATAGCCTACACAAATAACGAAATACAAAAATACCCTTCTTCCGTAAATTTAAACATACGAATTATCAAAAATTCTGAAAATTAAAAATACTTTTTGAATGAATTAGTTACTTTTAGGATTTTTTAAGCATTCGTCTTATAGGATTTATTCCAAAAAATATCTTGTTCAAATTATTTGAAAATTACTTTTTATTCATCCAAAGTTCAAATACATTTTTTTTATTCAGTTGACATTTTTAGTTTACAGTTTTTTTCAAATATTAATTCATTAATTAAATTTAATTATTTAATTTTAGAATTTAAAAATTTTTTATGTATGGTCACAAATTTTAAATTGCTATATCAGGCATACCAATAGATGGTAACAGATAAACTTAAAAAAATTAATGAAAACTATTTTATATCAAAAGGAGCTTTTAAAATAGTGAAAACAAAGTAATTGTTTTTAAAAAAATTATTTTACTTGTATTTGTTATTGCTTTATTTTAGTTTTATAAACTTTATTCCAAAAATGCTAAATTTCTAATTATTTACAAAAATATTATTTGAAAATCTAAATTTTATTCAGCTTGCTTTTTTAGTTTGTTTCTTAATTACAAAATATATTAGCGATAAGCATGATAAAAGAATCTAAAATATTATCAGAAGTTATCAAGAATCTAAAATATTTAAGTTATGTATGGTCACAAATTTTAAATTGCTATATCAGGCATGCAGAAGGAAAAAAAAATTCCTGTAACATGCGAAACAGTTTTTCGTTTCAAACGAATAAATTGAATAATTTATTTTAAAATTTATCAATACAGATCTTTTAAAAATTCTTTTACACACATAATACATAGTTTTTAACAATGAAATATTTGGTACAAGTATTTGTTATTGCTTAATAATTTTCAGAAATTTTGTTCTTTTAAACTTCTTTTAAAATATGAGTAAAAAAATAGGTTATGCAAAATAATAAGTTATTTAAATTAACAAAGTTTTAATTTTAATCAAATCAAATTTTATTTTAATCAAAAGTTTTAATTAACAAAGTTTTAATCAATGAAAATATTAAAAATGATAATATTTAGAATATATGGCATTTGTGTTTTTTTCTTTTAAGTTATTTTAAATTAGTTTTGATATAGAAATGGTTTGGATTTTCAATCATAGTTGTTGAATATATATATATTTATATATATATAAATACGATATAATAAAAGGAAATAAATGAATTCATAATTATATTTCTTAATAAAATCAGTTCGATTTATTTAAATTTAGAAAAATTAAATGATTAGAAAATGAAAAAAGTATTCGTTTTTCCAACCATTTTTATATTCACAGTTAAAACATCCTTTACGTAAACATTATGTAATATCATCAGATAAAAAACACATTTTAAAATACCTCTATTATTTTTAATTTTATATTTGATTTCTAAACCATATTACATCAAACTGTTTATTTAATAAACATTTTGATTAATTATAAAAACAACCAACTCATTATTATTAAACAAATAAACGTGAACTAATAATTTATTTTAAAAGTTCAAAAATGTAAATTTGTTTTAAAATATATATTCAAAAATTTTTTTCAATGTCAAATTCACTTTTTAAAAATATACAAACTTCTAAAATTTTTCAAACAAAGCTCTTCTGTAAATGGATCATTATCTTTTGAATAACCTTGATTTATATTAATGAGATTTATTTCTATTAGTCACGAGACAGTACCTGGCAACAGGTATCATCAGTTAAACTTCTTTTCTGTTAACTTCAAAAGATGGTATCCATTATGACTCATCATTCAAAATGACAAGATAAAAAATATAAAACCTAGTGTGTATTATCATGCAGCTAGATTTTTGTTGTACACTGAATGAATACTTATGTAATTAAAATGATAAATAGATTTATTAGAACAAGAGAACAGAATAAAAAAAAATAGCAGATATAAATTTATCGTTCGCAATTTCTTTTATATCTGTTCCGTGAACGAAATTTTAACGCTGAAACTAAATACTAAGTTGTCCTTCGTGGTTTTCGGTGTAGTAAAGGACTTGAATTTTTTTTTTTCTCTCTCTCTGATATTCAGATTCGAGAAAGGAATTGTCGTTGGTGTTTAGGCCTTGAAACGACAAAAACTAACAAAGAGAACAGCCTGAAATCGAAAATTTTCTTGTCCTTCGGAGTAGGTGAAAAAAAATAAGAACAAGAAAGAAACTTATCAATGAGTAGAAATAGGGTGGAGAGGTAACTAGCAAGTTAAGTTTCAGTAGGTCAAGGACATAATCTCGTCCTTAAGTAGTGGAAAAAAAACCGTTTGGCGAAAGTGGTTATTTGTAGAAATATATAGATATATATATTCTCCTTTTTTGGAAAATAAAACACAGCAAAAAAAAAAAACCTCAAGAAGTTCAACTTAATATATCATGCCGAACAATACCGAATTTTTTTTTTTTTAATTTTAAATGTGAACTTCGAATTTTTAATTCACTGAATTAAACATTTCATCATGTAATTTCTAACAGGTTTTTATTAATTATATCTGCTCAACTTTTAATTATTCATGTTTCTAAAAGAAAAAAGTTGATTCCGGTTTTTAAAATTAATATTTTCAAATTATGAAAACACATTGTATGTATATATATATATATATATATATATATATATATATTATAATTAAATCTTCTTTTCATTCTCTTAGTTTCACTTTCTTAGATGTGAGACATCTAAAATTTTTATATTGCGAGGCTATAATAGTTTTGTTATACAATGTTACAATACCGGATGTGTAACGAATTAACGATTATGTAACGAATACCGGAGGTAATTTTTGGTGGCCAAAATGGTCGTATTTCTGATTCACTCACTGTTTATTTTCCTTTAATTTTATGCGTGTCCATTACATATATATATATATATATATATATATATATATATACAGTGGCTCCAAGTATTCAAACACTTACGAATTTCAATGATATACTATTCTATCCATTATTAAAAACTAAGCCCAACTCGTGGCAAAGTGCGCCACTGGTGAGCATTAGGGCCGATGTTCAATTATCTGGAGACATTGTTGTGGACACTGTTTCAAAAGCGAGGAGGTTCGATGGTGTTCGTGATGTTCAGCATCTTGCCACGTGAGTCGGAGTACCTAGTGGGAGTTTTCCCCCATACGATACCCAAATACGGGGTAGTTGCTCTCCCCCTAAAAAGTCTTCCCAGAAGGTACTGCCCTCCTTCTCCAGCAACTCGGAGCTAATCCAGACTACCACCTACGGGTGTTCCATCACAATAGAAGGCTGCCTCTTAACCTCCATCCATTGGTAGATTACTCGTAGGATGTCCGTCCAGCTCTGCAGGACACTGAGGATGAGACACAACAACAACAACTGATGAAATTTAATATCGATTGTGAGAGCGTGTGCAAGCTTAGCGCATCGACGATCAGAACTCGAATTCGACTTCAATTCCAAGCTACGGTGCTTTTTCTACAAATTTTTAAGGTTCACGAAAATGTTTTGGTGTCAAATGTGTATTTCTTTAGAATCACTCAAGAAATTATGATTATGGTGTATTATTATGCTTTTAAACAATTTTTTCTCACTTATGGTGCGTTTGGAACGACTTATGGTTCCGTTACGTACTTGTGTCGTATTAAGCTTCCGTATTAGTACCAATACAACAAACAATTTGAACTTAAAGTTCCAATGCTTATGTCACGATAAGTGTGTAAAACGGAACGTTCCTCCTTTGTATCGTAGGTGGCAGAAGTGCAAACACTTTAGATGCATTGTTCATTTCAAATTACGATAGGTAATAAGAGGTTCAGTCTTCCTAAAAGATGATGCTTACTAAAGTAAACATATTATTAACCTTATCTTCATTATTTATTATTTAAATTTTTTTATATTTGTTAAGATTTCCATATTTTTTAATAGTTTCTTATCAAAACTGAATTTGCCTTCTCTTTTTTTCAATTATAATGAAAATAATTTGAAGAGATATATATTGTTTCAGAATATTTATTCAATTGTTCTTTTATCATTTTAAATATTAAAGAATATAAAAAAAATTAATAGAAAATGGATAGCGATTTTTTTTTCTTGAATAGTTTTAGAAAACTTTATTCATTTTGTTTTGAAAAAATTATTTATTGCTGTAGTCATAGACCTCGACATTCAAATGAAAAAATTCATCTGTTTGAAAAAAAAAAGCAGTTTCCAAAACTTCAATTAACATTTCCGTAACTTGAACCAATCTCTTCTTATGCATTTCATTATACTGCTTCATTACATGCATACTGCGAAAGGTCTCCATATTTTTTAATAGTTTCTCTTCAAAACTAAATTTGCCTAAGTGCGAACTTCACGGTTCACAATAAATTTTAAGCACTAAACTGATGTATTAAAATTTCAATCAAGTTCCTAATCTAATAATCTTTCGTTAAATTAATCAACAGAAATGGTATACATATCTCGGAACTGCCAGTTCCAACAATACATAACATTAATATGTACTTTATTTACTTTTAAGTCCAATTAAGATCTGTCAAAAAAACTAATTTAGAAAAAAATTAAAACTACTTGTATTTTAAACCAATTGATCTAATTTTAATTCGATCTAAACGATTTCAACGTAATTGCCATAAACTGTCACAAGTGCTCTTGATCCAGAACCTCCCATGCACGAAAAATGAGTTCGCCAATAAATATCAACAATAAGATGCTATTTGAAACAATCTTTTAAACTTCAACATTGAAATAAAGCGATCGTTCACCTTGAATGCAATTTTTTTATGTATCGCAACTCACCAAATTAAAAGTCCTTCTCTTAGGTTCATTTCCATTCATTTAATTGATGTGTGCTATGCCCTTTCTCGATTCGTGATGGAAAGGTCGAGAAACGACCTTTCGATTCAAAATGAATTGTTGAACCGCAATTCATGACTTATTCATCCTTTAGAATTTGCATTTTCATTCTAAACATTTAAATTCGGTTGACAAATACAAGTGCTGAAAAGAATTCTTCCTCCTGCTTTATGTTTCATGAACACGGAGAATTATTTTATTAAAAAAAAAGAATAAATATAATTATTTTATAAAATTTTTTAACAGTTTCTTAAATGAGGTTGATGGCCAATTTGGCTACCGCTCTGGCCTTTAGTACCACGGGCATCAAACTAGAATCCTGACAGTGGCATGGATGTTTGTGAGTGTTTTGGAATCCACGTTAAATTGTAGGTCCCGGTCTAATTAGCCCAAAGTGTGCACAAAATGACCATAAAGCGACTAAATTAGGATGCTTTGTTTCTGGCGCCAATTTCCAAAACTCAGTCAGGGAAAGAGATTTGTGCTGCATTTTTTGTACCTGGTCTTCCTTGATCTCTTATATTTCTATTTCTCTCGAAGTGTGTTTGTTGGTGTTACATCAAAAATTGGAAAACCATTTTTAATATCAATTGCAAATGGATTAAAAAAAAAAAAAAAAAAAAAAAAAAAAAACACGTAAATGTACATAGATTGAGACTATCCAGTTTGATTTGGTTTGGTTTGTCGCTCTACGGTCATCTTATGCACTCTTTTGGGCTAAACAGACCGGGACCTACAGTTTAACGTGGATTCCGAACCACTCACAAACATCCATGCCACCGCCAGAATTCGAATCTGAAGCCTGGGATACCATAGACCAGAGTGCTAGCCACTTGGTCACCAGGCCGCTTGAGACTATCCAGATCTTCAAATGTTTTAAAATTACTTTTCAGCTGTTCAACATTTTCTTGGTATTCATTCATTTTATCCTCCTCTATATTAAAGAAACTTGCTTTCAAACGAGTAAAATGTTGAAATGTTTTTGACTTCAGGTAATTTTCGTAGCAAATTTAATATGAAAATTGTCCTTCGGAGCCGGATTTAAACACAAAAAGAATCGCATTCGGCCATCATTGGTATGTTATTACAAATCTTCGAATAACTGTTCTTAAATTCCACCTTTACACGATATCGTCCTCCTTATTCTAAATTTCAGCCTTTTTTTGTTATGCTCCCAATTTCTCTTGCAATCTGTTTTACCAAGGATGACGAGGTATTGCTCTTTCTGTAGACGAGGTTAATGTCCTCAATCAAGCAGTAAGACCAGCAATGAAGCCTTCATTAGTAATAAATAGTTGAAATAAAATGAAAGAGAAAGAACACATTAACATGGACCCTGTTTTTGAGCAGTCCAGCTTCCTTATATTTTTCCTAAAATCTTTTAACGCAGAATCCGCTGATTGAAATCTATTTTTTTAAATTATTTTTTAGTTTCTTTTTCATATTTCCTGATTGCATGTGCGTATTTATGCATTTCATGTTTTGTGATTATTCCTAATATTTTTTTTATTTAATATTTTCATCAATATTTTTCATATTTTGGATTTATGTTATTTTACATTAGTTTAGTTGAAATTGAATAAATAAAAATGCAGTATCTGACATTATGCAGATAATTACAGTTTTTAACAAATATGCAGTTATTGATTACGGTAAAATTGTTATGTTACGTTGAAAGATATTTATTTCTTTGAATTTTGGGAATTCTATTTTTTGCATTTCTTCATTGACAGATTTCTCAACAAAACTTTCTGAAGTAAAATAAAGTGTGTCCGAGAATTAATGGATACATTATAAAGTTTTTGTTGTATCTAATCCTCAATGTCCTGCTGCGCAAGACGAACATCCCATGAATAATCTACCCGTGGAAGGAGGAAAGGTTGCTTCTGTTGTGATGGAGCACCCGCAGGTAGAAATCTGACTTGGCTCCGAGTAGCTGAAAAAGGAGGGCAGTGCCTTCCAAGAGGACTACCCCGCATTCGCGTATTGTATGGGAGAAAATCCGGAAAAACTCCCCCCAGGTAGTCCAACTAACGAGGAAAGATGCTGAACATCACACAAGCCATCGAGTCTCGTGCTTTTTTTGAAACAGTGCCTACAACGAAGCCGCCAGCGGAATGAACCTCAGCCCTAATGCTTACCAGCGGCGCACGTTGCCACGAGTCGGGCAATTAACGAGTTGAGTATTATAAAGTTATGTTACCGTAACAATACAATATAGTTCAAGCATTTTCTACTTCTCTCCTCTAAAAAAATATTTACATGTTAGTACTATGTTTATTATTACTAACCTACAGTGCAACTTCTAAGGTTCGTAAGTTTTGACTCGTTATCCCTTGGTTGCCCATACGTCCAAGTGATACTATATTTCTTTCCATGTATTGACATCTGAAAAATAATGGAATGAATAGCAATTGTGATCACGCTGATGATTTGTAGTTGGATTCTGGCAAAATAGTATAGATCTAACAGACACAAGCTTTCACAAAACTTTCCATGATAAAATTTCAGAAGTAGTTAAAAAACTGCAGAAGATTCCATAACTCAAACTTACATGTCTTACAGCCCCCTTTTCAGAAAAAACAAAATTACTCAGTACCTTCTAGAAATCTATTTCTTTAAGCAAATAAACAGAAAGATGTAACAATTTTTTAAATTCTTTTATGTATCTATACGTCTCACATATCAAAATAGAATCCTAATGAGAAATACGAACTTGAGTTATTATCAAAGAATTAATCTTCGGCTCTATTTTTTTCAACAATATTCTTAAATTATCGGTATTTGCTTATCGCTTATTTTTAAACTAATTTCTGACCGCAGTAAAACCACATTCCACTAAATATGAAGGAACGATGCAATTAAAAATTTTGCAGTACTTTATAATCCAGGATTAATTGTAGGTTATCTGCTTTCGCAGCTAGAATTGTCGGTAGACATCATTAAAATGTCCACGAATAGTTTTTGTATCTTCTAAACGCTTTCACTACTCCCTTATTTCTATTATTCCCCATGCCACTGATCCTTAGGTGATGGTATTCCACACTTTGGGAATCAGTGTCATAAGTTTTCAAATGCTTGTCGATACATGGAATGAAATAGAGAATTGTTAAAAACGTACTATGAGCAACCGTTTATAATTTTTGTATGTCATGTGCCCATTAATATTAGGGAATCTTGTATAGTAGGATATATACGAACAAGAGCAATGTTCAGTTGCTAGATTATGTCTGTTTCTTCTTCATTGGCGTAACAGCCCCATGTTGGGAAAGGGTGTCTGCCTACTGGCAGATTTCGAGTCAGGAGATGTTTTCTATTTACGCTCTGCGCCCAACGCCCTACAGTCATGTTAGACGGGACCTACTGTTTAAAGTGGATTCCGAACCACTACAAATATCCATGGCACAGCCAGAACTCAAACCCGAACATGTGGCACCGAGCGCTAATCACTTGGCCCAGATTATATATGTGTTAGTTTTATAAATTAATAATAACTGAATGAAATTCAGTTAAAAATTGCAGATTTTCTAATTCAAGGAATTTAACTTCCCTTATTGGGAAAGAGCATTAATGTATTTCGTGGTTTTTCTATCTTATCGAAGTCTAAAGTTTGTTAAAAATTAGTAATTTATAACATTTTGAAACTTTATTAAATTTTTTTTTCAACAATGACAAATTTGTTTACCCTTAATAAAATTGATTCTTATGTGAAATGAAACATTTTTGAGAAAACCACCGCCATGGAGCTGATGCGCCAATGAAGAAGAATACATGAATTTTGGGCCTGATGTTCAAGCGACCAGCGCTCGGTACCACAAGTTTCGGGTTCGAGACCCGGCGGTGCCATGAATGCTTGTAGTGGTTCAGAATCACCTTTAAACCATAGGTCCTGTTGTCTAGTATAACTGTTGGGCGTAGGGCTGATAATTCTACCCCGCAAAATGGAAACATTTCCAACTGGTTAATTTATAAAACAATTCAAACTCTTAGGATAAAATACTTTAAAATAAATGATTTTAATTACTTGACAAAAAAGTTAATTTAAAAAAGTGTCGATAATAAAAATATTAGAAATGATATAGAAGTCAAACTGGGATAACCAAAGTAACTGGGTTTAAGTTTAATTGGGACAACTAAGTTTAACTTAAAACTTAACTTAAATAAGTAGTATTAAATAAGTATTTAACTTTAATAATATTTATAACTTAAACTTAACTAAGTTTAACTGGGACAACCAAAGTAACTATCTACAATATTACTGCAATGTTGTTGTTGTTTTGTTTTTTTTAATCTACGTAGATAGTTATTAGTAACGCTACTACAGCAGACAGTTAATTGTAACTTAACACTATTTTTTTTTTTTTTTTTTTGCCTATCATTAAAAGACATTCATCTTTGCAATATTATTTAACAGTTGTCTTTTCTCTAGATGAATAATAAATTGGAAAATCCATCAAGTGAAACCTTGTATAGTCAAGGTGGAATTACTTCTCGTAATGCAATGCTTGTTGAATCACACTTAAGAAAGGAAAGGTCTACTCAAGGCAAAAAGAGTTTTACATGACAGCGATTTAAACAAAAACCAACTTTTTACATGCTTGGCCTCGTGGGTATTTTAAATCATTAAATGATGTATAGTTTATATATATATTTCAATCCGTAAATATAATTTTGTTTATCCTTTTACAATGAATCATAAGCCGTATGCCAAAAAAACTTAAGAATAACAGAATTTTTTTTTGTTGAGTTTGATATATTTTTTTTTATGATAACGCCTCATTTAATTTTCTGTTGTTTTTAGTACTTAAATGAAGTTTTAAAGGATCTCATGATGTATCATAAGCTGTGTTTGAAATCATTATTGACCTCCTAAATTTAAAGAACAATCTGCTTATTGAAAGGTTACCTTTAAAAGAGTGAAAATAAAGGTACCAAATATGGTTTGTATGCATGATTATAAATAGTTTTAATAAAATCTTATAAAATAATTAAATAAAAAGTTACTTCAAAAAAATGTGCGAATATCCCTCTTCTTTAATTACTGTATAATTTTTATTAATGCTCGTCGATCAATTGTTGGTACGAATATATGGTTGACAATGTGTATAAATCATTTACCTGATTCGTTAAGATGGTCGTCAGATGAATGGACAGCAGGTTATCCAAAGTTGAAGCTTCTAAACAGTCTTACAGCGTCTAGCAGTGTAGTTCCAAGATACTGAGATCAATTCCAACACGAAAAATTAGCTTCAAGAAAACTTATTCCATTTGGTCGAAAATAATCAAAACTTAATAATTCTCTATACTATAATTGCCTTCAATAAATAGATGCAGAATCGTTCATGTATCAATTTTTGAAGAGTTGACAAGTAAAAGGTGGAGTAAAAAAAAAATAATTGTTGAAGCAGTAATAAAAAATTAAATCGATAAAAATTGTAGAAACTCGTCTTAAAAATTATTGAACATAAATAAGTAAAGAAAAATAAAAATTCAAACTTCACTTCGAGTTTGTTCGGTCCTTTCAATTATAAAATATCGTCTGCCATAATGATTTCGCACTATGGATTATTATATATACATGTTCTAGTTGGATTTCAAAGATTTTGGATACTGATAGTATTTTTCAAAGAATATTCTTTCCAATTTTTTGAAAAGTTTTCAAAGTGTAAAATCAAAAGAAACAAAATCTTAGAATTTAAATCATCTGAGATCTTAATTTTTTTATTCGAATTTTAGTTTTTCCTTGGATAAGTGCTTCAATGAATGATGCCAATAAAGCTTCAAATGAATGATGTTGGTTTTGCATGATCAAATAAAGGCGATTGGCTTCAATTTTTAAATCTTTTGACGAATATTCGTAATAAAGGAAGAAAAAATATGTAGTTAAAAAAAGGTTCGTGGTCAAATATTTTTTTTCCACCTCTTATAATAAAAAAAAACGTCTGATAAATAAATCGGTCACTCCATCAAGGTAACATTAATACGAGTGTCTTTTATAGCTTTTGTCTGCGTTTTTTGGTAAAATATTTAGCAGGTTTCTTTCTCGGAAACACATCTTCAATTGTATTTCTCGAAATGGAATAAAAATAGTAAATATTCATAAACAGTTACAACGCTGACAGTCATTTCGGAAAAAATCTTCTTTTGTAAAGGCATGATAAATTAATCAAAAACAGCAAAAATGAAGTGAGATTTTGTTAAACAACGTCTGCGTGTCTCTCGGGTGGCATTGAAATCAAAAGATATTCATGTGTTAGTTCTTCCTATTATATTAAAATCATTTCCTGAATGTATGGTAAAATCTGCTCACAAGTTGTACAAGGTAATACGTCTCCTTGGAAGTAAAAAAAATGTTGTCTTTTCGATTAGATAGCCCCTTTTTTACCTACTTACCAATTTACCACGGAAGACGTATGGCATACGTGACGTCAGCTTTGATTTATCGCCAACTTCTCGCTTACAGTATTTCATTCATAAGTTTTATTGTCATCTATATTCTACTTTTATGAATGAATTTGGCTTTACAACAGATGTCGAACGCATGGTTTCCATTCATAAAATGTTTCTCGGGGACCATAAAAATAATAATGCCTCTATGCTGCATGAATGAATGCCTCATTCGTTGACCTAAAGAAACAAAAATTCGAGTAGTAAAAGAATTTTATGTCGAATGCATATAAAATAGAACATCCAAATAATACGAGTTTTAATTTATTTCAAATTCTTTGGAATAGAAATTAAACAAGAAACTTTAAAATCTAATCCTTTATTTTTTTTTAATTTAGTACTCAGTAAAAAAGAAAAATCTTTAGAATTTTAAATGTAATCATTTCTTTATCGCTTAATATATATTTTAATAACTGTGTCTTATTACTGTATACTCATTTCTAAATTTTTCAATACTTCTAAAATATAATTACCAGAAAATAATTGATTCTCAATATATTATCTATCAATACATTTCCTTTTAAGATTTAGTTGAAAATAAAATCATACATTCATTAAAATTTTTTTTCTTTCTTTGATATGCTATTTTTTTTTTTTTTTTTTTTTTTAAGTATCCGCCTGTAAACCATAAAGCTTGCTTATTATCTTATACACTGAAGTGACAAAAGTCATGGGATACCTCTTAATATCGTGTCGGCCCTCCTTTCGCCCGGCGAAGTACAGCGACTCGACGAGGCATGGACTCAACAAGTCGTTGGAAGTCTTCTGCAGGAATATTGAGCCATGCTGTCTCGATAGACGTCCATAATTGTGAAAGCGTTGATGGTGCAGGATTTTGGGCACGAACAGACCTCTCGATGATGTCCCATAAATGCTCGATGGGATTCATGTCGGGCGATCTAGGTGGCCAGATCATTCGTTGGAATTGTCCAGAATGTTCTTCAAACCAATCGCGAACAGTTGTGGCCCGGTGACATGGCGCATTGTCATCCATAAAAATCCCATCGTTGTTTGGGTACATGAAGTCCATGAATGGCTGCAAGTGATCTCCAAGTAGCTCAACATAAGCATTTCCAGTCAATGTTCGGTCCAGTCGCACCAGAGGACCAAGTCCATGCCATGAAAAAACAGCCCACATCATTACGGAGCCCCCACCAGCTTGAACAGTGCCTTGCTGACAGTTTGGGTCCATGGCTTCGTGGGGTCTGCGCCACACTCGAACCCTACCATCAGCTCTTACCAACTGAAATCGTGACTCATCGGACCAGGCCACGATTTTCCATTCATCTAGGGACCAACCGATATGCTCACGTGCCCACGAGAGTCGCTGCGAGCGATGTCGTTCTGTCAGTAAAGGCACTCGAGTCGGTCTTCTGCTGGAATAGCCCAAGAAAGCCAAATTCCTCCGCACAATTCTAACAGACAAGTCCCTTGTACGTCCCACATTGATTTCTGCGGTTATTTGACGCAGTGTTGCTTGTCTGTTAGAATTTACGACTCTTTGCAGACGTCGGCGGTCTCCGTCGTTAAGTGCAGGCGGTCGACCACTGCGCTGTCCATGGTGGGATGTTATGCCTGAAATTTCATACTCTCGGCACACTCTTGACACAGTGGATCTGGGAATGTTGAATTCCCTAACGATTTCCGAAATGGCATGACCCATGCGTCTAGCTCCAACTAACATTCCGCGTTCAAAGTCTGTTAATTCCCATCGTGCGGTCATCATCACGTCAAAACCTCTTCACATGAATAACTTGGAACAGAAATGAAAGCTCTGCGCATTTATACCTGTTCTACGCGATGCTACTGCCATCTGAAAATTTGCATATTGCTATCCCATGACTTTTGTCACTTCAGTGTAATGGCGTCAATGTTAGTCATTTGGTACAATCGCAAATTATAAAAAAAAATCCCAACCTAGAGTTAAGAATTTGAATAAATTCTTTTTTTGAACATTTTATAAGAAATTGTAACATATTTTTTTGGGGGGGAGGGGGAGATGAATTTATGTCCAAATGCAAGATATAGGCACCATAAAAGTTACCTCCAATAGTTTCAAACAAAGATCAAGACTTCTCCACACCAAATTTCCGCCGATCTCAAAATTGTGTGTCATCTCTCCAGCCCCCGAGGATTGTCCCCTTTCTTAATTGACCTAAGTTTCAACACCCCCTCAACTGCTTCTGGACCCATCACTTTCATGCTACCTTACAAATGTATATTAGTTAACCGAATTGACACTGGACTGGTAGCAATAAAAATTATTAGATCTTATTGTTACTATTTTTTATTTTTTTAAAATTATTTCTTATTTCTAATAATGTCGCTGAATTTATTATTTCGCCCCCCGCTATTTAATCCCTCTAAACTGAGTATAACTGTATTTTACAATGTCACTGCAAACAATTATCCTATACGGCAAAATACTCGGAACATATAATTTCATAAATTTTTACGGAATTCATCCCTTCATCAAGGATTTAACGGATTTTGAAACGATCTCTTATTTGGCATGAATGCAATGGTGTCTTATATTTTTTGGGAGCGGGGAAAAGATGAATTTATATCCCAATGCAAGATATAGACACCATAAAAGTTACCTCCAATAGTTTCAAACAAAGATCAAGACTTCTCCACACCAAATTTCCGCCGATCTCAAGATTATTTGTCATCTCTCCAGCCCCCGAGGATTGTTCCCTTTCTTAATTGACCTAAGTTTCAACCCCCCATCAACTGCTTCTGGACCCATCACTTTCATGCTACCATACAAATGTATATTAGTTAACCGAATTGACACTGGACCGGTAGCAATAAAAAATATTAGATCTTATTGTTACTATTTTTTTTAAATTATTTCTTATTTTTAATAATGCCGCTGAATTTATTATTTCGCCTTCGCTATTCAATCCCTCTAAACTGAGTATAACTGCATTTTACAATGTCACTGCAAACAATTATCCTATACGGCAAAATACTCGGAAAATATAATTTCATAAATTTTTTACCGAATTCATCCCTTCATCAAGGACTTAACGGATTTTGAAACGATCTCTTATTTGGTATGAATGCAATGGTGTCTTACTTATATCAATAGCAGATTCTAAGGCTTTTTGGTCTCTTTTTTTTGTTAAGCTCTTTTATTGCATATCAACAAAATTTGCAGTTTCTGAAATGCTTTTCGATCATAAGGATGGATTCTTTGTTGAAATCCCACACCCTTTATCATCATGATATGAAATGAACTACTGCCTGATAGTACATGATTTCTCAAGATGCATACCTTCCATTTGAATGACCATTCAAACAACTTCATTTGCATTAAAAAGCTACAGGTGATTTTAATATTTTGGTCAATTGGTGTACAAATGAGTATTCATTATTCGTTACTCATAGCCTGGTCAACTGTAGTTGATGATTTATGGTTGCTTCAGTTAGGCCACTTAAAGTGGTAGACAGACATGAACTTCATTGCTGCCAGACTGGTTATGTGTTTATTTATTTATGTTTAAACACATAAATGAACTTGCCACCCTTGGAAAAAACTCCAGGAACGCATTCCTTTATCCTCATTTCTTTTCTACAGAAAAAGTTATTAAAAGTAAATTCAATAAATTTTATCATTTAAATGTTTGATTCTCAATATACAAGTTGATTAATAGCAAGAAATTATAGAATTTTTTTTTTAATTTGGTGAAGAAATTACTGTCTGTACTTATTAATAAAAATAAATTTTAAATGCTAAATCTAGAGAGATTTAGATTAATTATGAAAAAGATAATAGTATTTTTTCTACTAAGGATAGCACAAAGGTAAAAAAAAAATTTGAAAATCACTAAATTAATGAATTTCTTAATTCATAAAAATTATTATTAATTATTAAGTGAGGAAAATTGTCTACTCGATTATAAACATAATTTTTTTTACATTTAATTTCAATCTAAACAACTAAAATGCACCTAAATTGTTTTAATTAGCCTCAATAAATCATTATATAACTATGCAACACATTTTTAAACATATATTAATAAATATAAACACTGAAACAAATAATATACACACTTCACAAAAATTCACTAAATATTTTTTTTTTTTTTATTTTATAAGAAAATCACATTACCTAATCATAATTTGCAAAAAAAGTAAATAAAATTTTTATTTGAGAGAGTTTTAAAAGGTAAGAATATATAGATGCATCTTCTGAAAAAAAAAAAACCCCATTAGAATACAAAATAAAATTTATTATTTAACAAATCTTACATGTTTTAATAATGTAAAAACATGCCCTAAACATACATACAAAACAATTTGGTTTTTAAAATATATTACGATTTAATACAGCTTTTATGAATAAGTGAATAATTACATGGCAGCCAAATAATACATGGTATACAAACTATAAAAATTACAATTTAAAGAAAACATGCATATTTACAAAAAATATTCCTCAAATGCATTGCTAGTTTATACAATAACATTTCTCTTAACAAATAAGTTTCCACAGACAGATAGAAATTTTAAAAGCCTAGCATTTTTTATTTTATTTTAATATTAACATAATCACACCAATAAAAAACCCTCCAAAATTTGGTCATTAACGAAAACTTCAACAAAGGTTTTGACTAAAAAACTCCATTACAAATCCTTGTATTTTTCACTCATGGCTTACAGTTAGTCAGTGCTGGGTTTGTATTTATTTTGTCTTCCCATAATATAAATTTAGATTAAATTTTTTGACAGATATAATTAACTTAATTTTTTAAAAATATAAAATATGTAATCATGGTAAGATTGTACAATAAAAGCATTTTTTTCTTTTTCTGAATTTCAATTCAAAATTTTTCTTAGTAATTACTAACATCAATTAATAGTGTCATTTACTAAAACTAGATAACAATAAACAGTATAGTTTCTTATTAAATGAAAATATAATGAGGTTTTTTTTTCTTTTGATATTCTTTTTTTGGATAAAGACAGGAACACATTTCTTGGACTGGTTTTCATCAAAAACCAATAATTTGTTTTGGTTTCAAACAAAATTCATTAAAATGGATGAATGGACAGCAATAATCATATACATACAGATACATATGACATATTTACACATATATAAGGACTATTACATAATCATATATTCTTTTAACTTCTAATAAACAGGACATTTTCCTTTTTCAACATCCAAGCGTAAAATGCTTCAAAAACTTTATAAAGTAAAATTTTTTTACTCAATAATCGATGAGAAATTTTTATTTTTTAATTTGTCACTTAACTTTCTCGATCCATGAGGTACTTGCATTTCAACTGACTAGAAACACATTAAAAATATATGTATATATTTTCAAGTAGATTAATTTTCTCATGTCAAATTACTTTTTATTGTAATTTACGATATATAATAGAGAATAGCACAGCCTTATAAATAAACACTGCATATTAATAAAATGTAAAAGTGCTAGCATGTTAAGAGGGTAATGATATGAATCCAATACATTGTAGTTTCAAACAAATTTGAATTTTCAGAACCATAATATAAGAAATCCTTTGTATAACAAGGCATTCTTACAAGATTATTTTACTCTAACATGACTAAGAATTGATAAAATTCTTCATATAATATTCATATCCTAAAGTAAGTTTTGAAAATAGGAAAATTTTTGTACAAAAATAGGATATGATGCGATTTTTTAATAGTCAAGTTTTTTAATTCTGGGATATTGTTGTAAATGAAGGCATTTTCATGGTAAGCAGAATAGCATTTTAGAAAAAACAAATGTATACAACAAAATTCAAGATTGCTTAACCAAAAGCAAGCAATGAAAATAAATTTTTTTTTCCCTTTAAATAGAGCATAGGAGTTCAGTGAAGAAATGTTCAGAGAATGAAGGTATTTCACTAAAAAGAAAATGTTCCTTTCTAATGGTGATGGCAAAGAAAATACTGTTACTATGCATTTCTAATCAATTAAATAATACATTTCTTCTTTTAATTTCAAAATAGTTACTTAAAACATTTGAAACTTAAGCTTGTTTGTTTTGGAGAGCTATTGTACGATATAGCATGAATTTGACAATCATGTCACATTTTAAGGGCAAAATCATGTAACAATAAAATGAGAGAAAAGCAAATTTTATAATGCTTTCATTACATAACAATACAATTTAAACCACTTCTTAAAAAACAGATTGTTTTAATCAAATATAGCTAATAAATTCTTTTATTTTAAATAATACACAGATTATTGAACTTGTAAGGAATTACAAACTACATGAGATTTTAAAAGGACTGAACAATTAACCAAATCAGCTTTTGCATTTAAATAATTAGATGGTCTATTAAAAACATAATTACATCTTTTTTAGTAGTGGATGAAAAAAAAAAAAGTCTTAGGAAGAAAAAACATGCTTTCAAACAAGAAATTACTTTAGCAGTTTTTCATACAATTTTCTTGTAATTTTTTTTTTTTAATCAAGCTGCTTTCATTTTTTAATTTAAAATCCCAATGAATCAACAAAACAGTACTACTTTGGAAATAGTGTTCTTCCCCTCCCCCTCCCCTCCAAAAAAAATCAATATTTCCCAAAATGCTGACCATAAAAGTTCTATATTGTTATATATTATACATTATTAAACAAAGTATTTTCTATTAAACATTTTTTTATTTAAAAATATACAGGGACAACATTCTTGGATTTAAGAAGTCTATCTATATATAGTTACTCATCAAATATGAATATCTTTGAGGGACAAATGCTAAAAGTATTTAAAAAGCTCTGAATCATGTAACAGCTATTAACACTAATTTGCTTGCAATTTCTTAAAGAATGGCTTTATAAATATTTAAACATGGAATCTTCTATAAAATATCTATATAAATACTGTATAATTGATTAAATAAATAAATTTTTAATCATCTCTTCTCTTTCATGGATATTATTCAAACGTATAAATTTTACTTACTGTATGTGCCTATTAATAAGAAGTGGTACTATATCCAAAAGCATCGACATGTAATATTCAGAATCTCTCTAATATTTGCTTAGAATAAATAAATTAGTAATACTAATACTAACTAATGTTATTTCAAGTACTGAAAACATTCTCTTCAGTCCGGAAAAATCTTATCTAACTGTTAACTTCTGTTGATCTACAAGAATTAAAATATGCTCAACTTAAACGTATTTAGTAAAATAAATACATATACATAAGTACCTTTTAATTTCTTTAATTCTACAGAAATGTAAATTATTGCTCTGTCAACTAGACAATTAAAATATTTTGATAAGCATTGCAGCTTTAAGGATGGATTGAGCAAATCATTTCCAAAATTTAATAGAGAAACAATCTATTTGATATGTGTTAACTATTCATATATTACTACTATAGATTTTGCAACATTTAAAAAAATAATCTTGATAATAAGAGAGTTGAATATATTCCTTATAATTAAAAATTAATTTTATAAATCAGAAATTTAATGTGCATCTCTTTAACAATAAGTTATTATTTATGCTTAACTTATATTTTACATACAATAATGCATTCTTATAAAATTTAGTATTAAACTGGTAAAATTAATGTTAATATATCACTCATTTTCTCTAAACAAAGATTTTGAATAAAAGAAATAATAAAGAATTAAGTATAGATGAATACATCAAAATTCAAAACTAAAATTCCTATACCTGTGACAATAGCAAATAAATAAATGGTAAATTTAAGATCTGATATTAAAAATAGTTTAATGAAAAGATAGAGTAGATCAGAAACTTTCAGATAATTTAAAAGAGGTTATTAGGAAAACAATGAAGCATATTAGTATAACTTGCATATATTGTAATAGAAAAAAAAATAATAAAACTTAAGAAAAAATCCAAACTAATGTAACAAAATTACAGATACAAGACATGTGCATAGAAATAAACATTTACACTATAATATTCTATTCTTTTATGAACTAAATGCATAATTTAAATTACATTGTGTACAAGAAAAACCATACAGATAATATACTTCTCTTTTGAAAATGAAATACAGTAATTTAAAAACACATATAAAAAAATCAAAATTACAACTATGAACACAATTATGAATTTTTTTTTATAAAGAAACTGATTAATTAATAGCAAGATAAAATAATTCACAGAATACATTTTTATTGATGGTAATATTTCATATTATTTAAGTTTATACTAAAGAATTAGAATTAGTTTTTTTACATGGGCTAGTCTTTACTTTTAATATATTCATTTAAGTACATATTTTTTTAATGGGATAATGCTCGTTGGAAAAACAATAACAAATAACCGTTCATAAACAAAAATTCCACATAAATTTGAAAGCATATCACTCAAAAACTAAAGCAAAGATCACGATTATATCATGTATATCTTAATTTTTCTTGAAATATTTGCATTTGAAATAGTTTGATCATAAAAATACAAAGCAAATTTTCAAGCTAGCCTATAGAATTATAAAAAAATAATTTTTTAAACTTTTAAGAATTTTAACTTCCAATAATCATATTATAATGTTTTATACATAATTTCTTTTTTGTCTTGATTTATGTAATGAAATACATCACATAACAGGTATATTTTTAAGCAGTTCTGATAATTAAATGAACGCCAGAATCAGTTATAACAGGCTTACTCAATTCACCTACTTTAAGTGCAAAGGATGCATCTTCAAATGGCTTTTGCATAGCCCCCTTTCCAAAAAGCCCTAAATCACCACCTCGTTTAGCAGAGCTACAGTCACTGTATTTTGATGCAAGTTCTTCGAAAGTATTTTTTCCTGTTATCAGCTGCTCTCTGAATGCTAAAAAAAAGTACAGAAATCATTATAATTTTCTAATTTTGTATTGAAATATAACTACTATTACAGACTTTATATGAATTCCCTTGTTTTCTTTGTAATCTTAAATAATCATTACAATAATAATGATGAAACATATTTTTTAATGCAAGCCAGATTTCTCTGGAACTTGCTCTCCAACCCATTTCCAATAGTGTTGCAGGTAGTAATTAGAATGGGTCCAGCCCATAAAATAAATCAAAATTCAATATTTATTAAACAGCAAGTGTAGAAAATATTTCTACACATCAAAAAAGTGCCCAAACTTTCAATCCTTTGAAATAAAATTTCAAAACTGTTTTAACTCTAGAAGTAAAATTTTTTTATAACTTAATATGTATACAAACATTTATTATGTAGTTTACATTTTATTGTAATTAAAATAAATGAGTCATTCATATACTTAGTATAAAAAAATTAGCTAGTTAACCAACAATATAAATGTTCATACAATCACATAAATTTAGAATTGTGTCACAAATAATTTACAATTAATACTTAGTTTTTATAATAGCTTGTAGTCATCACAACATGGATTCAACCAGTTCTAAGTAAATTAAATGAACATTAATCTTACTTACTTGTTATTATAGATTTTAATCGAATTTACATATTACTTGTACTTACTTTGTATCTAAAACATCCCACAAATGCTCAACAGGGGTTGCTATTCATTGGCTGTGAAAGAAATTGAAGAAATTTTGACATGCTATATAACATCCAAATCCTAGTGTTTAACGGTGTAGATTTAGGACCATTATCATATATAAAAATATAATTATGCTTGAGTTCCCTTTTGCAGCAACAAATTGTAAATTATTTTTCAATATATCAATGTACATATTACACGATTCCTAATCCAATCAATATGATTATATTTATTACACCAGAGGCAGTTGTTATACAACCCAAACGAGTACAGAACCTACATTCTACATCAAGAAAGTGCTATAATAAGATTCTTTGGATGCATTTTGCATTTGGTTTTTCCCACACTTTTCTAGCTTTATCAGATCCTTAACTTTTGAACTAACTCTCATCTAAGAAGATAAGTTTTCTCCCAAAAATTCTGAAATATGATGCAGATTTTTTCTGCAAAACTTTTTTCTTTTCTGCAGATTTTTTCTGTGAAGAATCAGAATTTTTCACTTAAAAATTATGATTCTTCACAGACAAGAAATATTTTCCTGCAACAGTTTCTCTGCACACATTTCATATAATAGTTGATAAATGACTTTTAGTGTTTTAAAGCTGAATTGCAATTTTAAGAACATTAATTATTAATTTTTTTTAATGGACAAATAATAAATCGACAATTACACTAGTGGACAAAATTTAACTTTTTGTCTGTAAATTAATTAGATATGTAGTTTCCCTAAAATATGCTCTTTATTGATAACAAAAACTTGTTTCTCATTATAAATCAGCACTGTACAAATACTAAAAACTTAATTAAAAATATCTTTAACTTTAAGATCATTTAAAAAAAAGTGAAAATTTAAAATAAAGAATTAAAAAAGGGTTTTTGTTTCAAAAAATAATCAGTTAGAAGAGCTGCTAAGCAAACACTATTTGTACAGTTAGGTATTATTACTTGAAGCCTAAAATCAGTAAGTGAAGATGGAACAGGAAATTTCTGTACAATGAACACATTAAAAAAAAATCCTATTATTCTTGAACTTGCTAAAATTATGGGATATTTTTCCTTTAATAAAAATAAATATCTAGAAGAGAAAGGGTACAATATTTTCTCTAGTTAAGAAAACTGAAATATAAAAAAGTTTGAGAACACTACATTAATTATTTGATAATATTACTAAGGAGCTTTGCTTCAATATGTAAATTTTGCTTCCAATAAAAAAGATATTTTGTTGATCCTTTTAATTTAAGGGAAACTGTGGGCTATATTTCGATTATGTTATATTATTAAAAAATACTTCTGCAATTAACCTGACAATAATGAAGCATTTAGTAAGTCGATCTACTATACAGTGGCCCTAATCAAGGGAAGAAGTTGAATGAACCATAATGTTTTCCTTCACAGCATAGTCAATTCATATATTTTTAATAATGAAGATAATTTGTTTCTAAAATTAGTAAGAATGATTTGATAGTGTAAATCAATTAAACGTTTGTTAAATATTGATCATTTATAGGATAACTGATTTATACTGTGGTTTCAGTACATATTTACAAAAAGCAGTTGTTTGCAATGTGCTAGATATTAAAACAGAACACTGAAAACATATAAGAAAATACAAACAAATGCATAAAATAAATACGTCTAGATAGAAGAACACTATAAAAAATTATTAGCAACCTTCAATAATTTCCAACGCCTCTTCCTTAGTTCGAGTGATATTTTCCTCACGCCAGGATGATGGACGTCTAGAATCTCGATGTTTTACAAGCAAATGACTGCATCGGACTTGGTCCACAGTACCACCACTTAGAGTGCCTGGTTCAGCAGCTTTAGTTGGTCTATCCCATTGGCTTTCTTTGGTATAGATATTCAAATAATATGACTGGCCTAGAATATATATAAGAAATTATAGAAAGAATGAGCAAATACTAATAAGATATTTCTATTTTAATAATAAAACACATAAATATCTTAAAAATCAAATAATTTAATTAAAGCTATGAAAACACTTATACTTCTAATTTTTTTCATCATAATATAAACCAAAAAAAAAAAAAAGAAGAAAAATTAAAGATCAAATAATTCCTTATTACTGACCCATTTTTAACCCAATATGATAAATTTTCTGAGCTGTTTATAATATTTAATAAGTTTCATTATTGATCTTAAATAATACATATATTTTCTTATAAATCTTCAATGAAATATTAAAAATATTTTATACTTTAACACATAATTTACAAATTATTTGGGCTCTTTAACAGAATAATTTTTTTAAAAATCCAATATTTTCAAGTACATTAAAAATTCTGCATAATTTCAAATAATACTAATCTCATACAATTTTCAGATTATTTATTTTCTTATTAAGCTCAGCTTGGAATTCACACAACAGATCAATTATCAATCCCTCTCTCGACAAAAATGATGCAATATCTCATCAAAAAAATAACTTTGATAAATTTTATTTTCCAATTCAATTTTAATTGATAAAATTCAGAACCAAAAATAAAATTAATATATATTTCTTACAAATATGTACACATGTTAATATTTATCTGGTTTTTTTTTTTTTTATCACCAAGTCATTCTTTATTAGTTTAAATTTTGGAGGTTTTTCTATGAGTCAAAAGTTATCTGTTTCTTTATATAAACAAATGTTCTCCTACATACATAAAAAGGATTTTTTATATAGCCAAATCTTTTGCTTTATTTTATTTAATAGAATTGTTGACTGAATCGCAATCGAAGTTCACTGATTATTTGAAAATCTGTTTTAATTCGTATTTTTCTTTTTCATTTCTTAATTTTTTTCCTCTGATTTCTTCTCGAGAGTAATTGGATAAATTGAGATAAAGCAGATAACGTGAGAATAAATCTCAAAATCACGTCAAGTCAAAGTCAAAGCCAAGAAGTTTTTACTGTAAATCCTTTTTTCACTTGTTTATTACCTTTTATGATAAAACTGAAATAGAAGATAAAAAAAAAATTTTTAATTTAATATTTTGTCAAAAGAGTATAAAAAATTTAGTTTTATAAAAATTTTAAGCTTTCAAGTAATATTTAAGTAAGTAATAATATAGATGACTATTTAATCAGATATAAGTGAGTAATAAGTCTTAATTATTTTTTCTTTAATAAATTAAAATATTTATTATACAATAAACATTTATTTTTATAGGTTAATATATAAGTATTAGAATACTTGAGATAATATAAAATTTAAAAGGGAGCAAATATAAATTTATACATCCTAAATATGTCACCCTTTCCTCAAAATATGTAATAAATCTAATTCAAGTTTCATTGCAACCCTGACTCCACATAATACCCAAGCATAAAATTTATTCATGAATCAAGTCAGAACTGCCAAACTATGAGATAATCATAAACTTGAGCTTTAACAATTTATCTAATTTGTACTTTCAAACATGGGACTACATAAAAATATAGGGTTTATTTACAAATTATCATATAAGATTTCTTTTAAAATAAATGTATGGGTCTTTTTTTTAGTTGTTTTTAATTTATCTATCCATATTGACAGTTAATATTTCATTTGGAGGTAATTTTTATTTATTGAATTAACATACATATTTCATCAGCAATTATGAAAAGTTAAAAAGAAAAAGACTTCTCAATATTAATATAATCAGATAAATAATATTTTACTTCTTTTGATTTAAAATTTTATACTAATGAATACTTTTCTATTAATAATATTATATGTAATTCCAATAAATAACTTTTGTATTAACTTAATTTTAATCGGAGAAAAATTATATTTAAACATTACTTTTTCTCTTGATAATAACATTAATTTATACTTAAGCAATAAGTTTTTAATATTTATTAAAATAAGAAAAACTATAACATTTGTTTAATTGGTTGCAATCCAAAGTAAGTGAGCATTTTATTTAATGAAAACTTCTGTAATTATTGTTAACTTTTTTAGGCATAACATATTTGTGACATGACTTGTAACTTTGGGATTTATTCTTGCTAATGCCACTTTATCTCAATTTATCCAAATATTGTTATATGAGACACAAAATAATTTAACAAAAATGAAAATTGAATATTTATAACCAAGCTACTGTAAAATTCAAAATTCATGAATCCATGATGGCCTGTCAAACGTTTTGTAACATATTAAAAGATAAATAAGCAATTCATACTGAAAAATCTTTTTTCTGATTTAAATTTTATCAAAAATAAAAAAAAACATAAAGGAGGTATTCAATTTTATTTTATAACATTTATTTGTTTTTTTAAATTATAACACAAAATTAATACTGCAAATCAAAATAGTTGGAAGTATTTCTTTCAAATTAAAGATTTAAAAAAATTATATATAAATTTATGAAATTTAATTTTTCCATTGATACAAATAACTGATAGTAAAAATCAAATAGTTGTATATCTGTGAATGATTATTTTAATAATGAAAAGTGAGTATAAATTTATTAAAAATTTTATTTTAATTTTTCGATGATTATTAAACTATAATAGTTGTTTTTGATTAATGTTAAAATTTTTATTTCAGAATTTTTCTGCTACAATTTCCCACATTCCAATATTTCCTGCATTCCTAACACAAAATATATTTATGATGCCTGCATTTTCCAAGTTATTTTCTGTTTTTAAATGTTGTTCAACAGAAATGAATTTAAAGGTAAATTCCTTAAAATAGCTTTTGCTGTTGACCATATATATATATATATATATAGATATATATATATATATGTATTTTTAATCATTTAAAATAGTTTTTCTATTAATTAACTGTATTTTCAAAAGTTTTTTTAATGATTTTTATTTTATCATCTTATACCATAAATGACACACAAAATTTTATTGAATTTTCTTAAATAAGTATACTGACTTTATATTATAAATAATAATAATCTTATATTAGATATTTAGCAAATAAAATTAATCCTTCCGAAAAAAAAATATATTATTTCAGATATACCGATTCTAACGTAATCTGTTTAATATTAAATTTTTTGTTTTAGATTCCAAACATTTATTTAAAAATTGTTTGAAACTTAAACAATAAAATTGTTTACATATGCAAAATTAAATAGTGTTAAGTCTTTTATTTCCTTTCTATATAGAGTAATGTTTACAACTAAGAATAGATGATTAATTTTTGAATATATTGAATTTCGGTATTTGAAATAAATATGTAACAAATTTATTTCATGTAAAATTCATGCCCAAAACGTCCTCTAATTTATGCCATTTTATTAGTATTTAAACAATATAGAGTAAAAAGTTGTTTTTGTAATTATTATGAGAGTTCTTTTTGAATCAGTGTTGTTTCAGTTGTTACCGATTTAGCTGTTAAAAATGAAACTAACCAGTTGAGCGACTCATTCTTTTCTCCCATCCTTTAGGTAATTCTTCATCGGACATGCTGAATATAATTTGGATAAATCTTAGGGTTTACACGAAAATATTTCTTAATAAAAATTTTCACTGAGTCAACAATGTTTTAACAAGTTTTGAATTTTCAGTACCGTAACCGACGTCTGATTTCTTCTGCACCTGATATCAATGCCAAATCTAAGTATTAAATAAGGAAAATATATAAAATTAGGTAATAAGAAACATATTTTTTTTCCATATATTAATTTTCTGCCAAAATTTATCAAGTATTTTATACATTAAAGTCATATAAACATATTTATTATTATGATTTTTATTATTTATAATTTTATATCAAGTAGACACATTTATTATTCATGATTTTTTTTTAAGGAATTCATTTTATTTATAAGCTTTTTAAACATAGAATTTCTTTAAAAATTCTGTACAATCAATTAACAATTCTAAATTTTTCGGACACTTTAAAATTATTAAAACTTAAGTTTTGTGAAGAAGATAACTGACTTCGGTTGTTGCGTATTGTTTTGTTTTGAAATCGTGGCTCTTAGTTTCGAACTCGGTGGCCAGCAAAAATCACGAAGAAAGTATTTATGTTAAGTCGATAGCCGAATTTTCTTAAAAAATATTTAGAAGCCAAAAATGAATGTTAAACAATTTATTAATTCCATTGAACAACTGTGGATGGAGGTTTTGAAAAATGTTAGAGATTCTATTGTATTTATGGATGACCCATCTGCTGAATGCTTGCATTGGCATGGAGGTTTAAAAAGAATTTTAGATAGCGGTGCTATATCAGTGGAAAATTTTTCACCATTTGTGGTCAGAATAAATTTTTTTACAACTTATTATATGTATTTGTATTATTTTTATTTAAACACATCTAAAAAATAATCTGAATTAAAAATCAAATTTAGAAAGTCAATGGGTATTTTAAATAATGTTGTAAATTTATATGGAACCAATAAATTAATACAGTTATAAATCAAATAAATTATTACAAAATAAAAAAATGTTTTTTGTAGATTTATCCAATTTGAAATACCTTTAATATCATGCTATACATTTTTTATCAATTGGCTATATTTTTTTTTAAATTGAAGTCAATTAAAATATAATGTTATACTGTTATTTAAAAAATTTTCTTTTTTTTTTGTATATTAATATTTGATATTAATAATTCGATTTTTGTTTTTCTACAGAAAGCCGATTCCAAAATCAAAAAAGTTGTTTTTGTTCTTATGTCTCCTCTTGCTGAAGAAACATGGAAAACGATAGCTATAATAATCCGAGCTAATAATTTCAAGAACTGTATTATTATATCTTCTTTGCCTTCAAAATGTCACAGTGATGCTCCTGATTCTGCAAATCAAATTTTTATGGCACTTGAAAATCGATTGTGTAATTGGTTGCAATCCAAAGTAAGTGAGCATTTTATTTAATGAAAACTTCTGTAATTATTGTTTACTTTTTTTAGGCATAAAATATTTGTGACATGACTTGTAACTTTGAGATTTATTCTTGCTAATGCCACTTTATCTCAATTTATCCAAATATTGTTATATGAGACACAAAATAATTTAACAAAAATGAAAATTGAATATTTATAACCAAGCTACTGTAAAATTCAAAATTCATGAATCCATGATGGCCTGTCAAACGTTTTGTAACATATTAAAAGATAAATAAGCAATTCATACTGAAAAATCTTTTTTCTGATTTAAATTTTATCAAAAATAAAAAAAAACATAAAAGAGGTATTCAATTTTATTTTATAACATTTATTTGTTTTTTAAATTATAACACAAAATTAATACTGCAAATCAAAATAGTTGGAAGTATTTCTTTCAAATTAAAGATTTTAAAAAATTATATATAAATTTATGAAATTTAATTTTTCCATTGATGCAAATAACAGATAGTAAAAATCAAATAGTTGTATATCTGTGTATGATTATTTTAATAATGAAAAGTGAGTATAAATTTATTAAAAATTTTATTAGAAATTTTATTTTAATTTTTCTATGATTATTAAACTATAATAGTTGTTTTTGATTAATGTTAAAATTTTTATTTCAGAATTTTTCTGCTACAATTTCCCACATTCCAATATTTCCTGCATTCCTAACACAAAATATATTTATGATGCCTGCATTTTCCAAGTTATTTTCTGTTTTTAAATGTTGTTCAACAGAAATGAATTTAAAGGTAAATTCATTAAAATATTGACCATATATATATATATATATATGTATGTATTTTTAATCATTTAAAATAGTTTTTCTATTAATTAACTGTATTTTCAAAAGTTTTTTTAATGATTTTTATTTATTTTATTTTATCATCTTATACCATAAATGATCTTATTTACCAATTTTGTTTATTTTAACTTGCAAGTTTTTTTAATATATACTGTAACAGTGATTGTTAAGTGTACTTACAGGGATTGTTAATTTTTAGAAAAAAGAAAAATATTTTTATAAGGAAAAAAACTTTGTGTTTGTTTGTGAACATATCAAAGAATTTCATAATATTAATTCAAAATCAAATTGAACACTTTGATTGATTTTAAAATTCATATTCATATATTGGCTGCTTTATTTATCTAATTGCAACTTGATAAAGAATAAGAATATAAATCATTTACAAATTGAACTCTGCCTTGAGTTTAAAATTTGTGTGTATGTATTTGAAATTTCAAACAGCAACAAATTGTCATTGAAGTATTGTAAAAAAATTGTTTTATTTTAAAGTGAGAATTAGATATAGCTTAATACAATATAATTATTTTTTTTTACTGCAAAGCTGAATTTTTTTGTGAATTTGTAACAAATTTTTTTGTAGTAAATTAGTTGTTAAATATTAAAATAAGCATTTCTTATAACTAGAAAGAAAATATTCCAAAACTTTTAAGTATTGTTTAAATATTTTTAAAATTAAAAATATTAAATCTACTTTAAATTATTTGATTTATTTTTGTTCCACTTTCAGAGAACTGATGAAATATCAATGAAAAGTGTTCCTGAAGAAATGCAATCCTCTATTAAGGTAAATTGATTTGTACTTAACTAAGGCTTTTATAAATCTTAAAAAGTAAAGAAAATTACTATGATTCCATCTTATATAGTTTCGTGGAATAAATATTTATTACATCTTTTCTTATTATTTTTAAATGCATTGTAAAATTTTAATGGAAACTTTTTCTTTTGTTCTTCTAATGCAGCTGGCAAACACTTAAACAATTGTCTAGTGCTGCACCGACATTAGTCACTTAGCACTACCCAGGAGGTGAGTGTAACTTGAAGATAAGCTATGGATGCAGAGTAACAATACTTCTGAAACGCTCTACAATCATGGTAGACCAGGACCTACGGTTTAAAGTGGATTCCGAACCACTACAAACATCCAGGGATCGAACCCGAAACCTGTGGTACCGAGTGCCAGAGCGCTAGCCACTTGGCCATTCAGGCCCCTTAATGGAAACTAAATAGGTTAATAATGTGTAAAAACAATATTAATAACTTAATGTTTTGCATTTATAGAATTATGTAAAAAATAGTTGCATATAAACTTCTTAATGAATTCAGATTAGGCTTGCTCCAACTGTAATTTCATAACATTTAAAAAGCTAAATTTTCTTAATAGGTTATTTCATATAGAGTGTTTTTTATAGTTATTTTATTATTATGTTTGTATGCATACTTAGCTGTAATAAGTATGTTTGTTTTTTCGTGTAAAAAATTTGTTATTAATTTTTTTATACCTTTTTACAGCATTTGGCCTATAGTATTTCATCTCTTTTGGAGACTTTTCAAATTAAAGGAGATTACTTTTCTCTTGGGCCTTTGAGTCATATTGTGTGTTCTGAATTAGAAAATATATCCCATCAACTGAAAAAGGTAAAGCATCATTAATTTTAATGTATAGCAAGAAATATATTTAAATAAATATTTGTAATGTAATGTATATATTTAAAATAAATTTAAATTAGTCAATGGTTATTAAATATTAAAAGGATATGGAATTAATTATTTATATCTATTTAAGAATGCATTAATTAATTTTATTATCTTGAAGCAATATATAATTTCTTTTAGACATATTCTAGTAAAGCTTCAATGGTCATTGTTGATCGTCTTTTAGACCTTGCCGGACCTTTGAGTCAATCGTATGAAACCATGATGGATAAAATATTATTAGCATTCCCTCATTTGCCTGGCCATGTCTTTGATGTTGGTGTCCCAATGAATTGTTTAGCTTCTTGTAAAAGGTAATTTTAGGCAAAATTTTATTTTCTTAATTAAATGAATTAAATTAAAAAATAATATTTATTGTAATTGATCATTCTACATTTTTGCATTTTGTTAATTGCAATGCAAAAACCTGATTTTTTTAAGGGCGCTAAGACATCTTTTATTTAAATTGTTAATTTTTTACTGCATAAAAATATATAAGAATTGTTCATAAAATTAAATTTGTATGACAATTTTATTTATGCATTGAAAAGTATTGGATTTAAAGATTGGAAAAGTAATTTTATTCCTTCCTTAGAGTTAATATTGTAAGGTATAAACAAAATTTTCAGTTACAATTAATAAATAATCTTTTTTAACTGCAGTTATTATTTTATGTATCTTTTTCTAATACTGTGTAATT
Organism: Caerostris darwini; assembly: GCA_021605075.1. Lineage (NCBI taxonomy): Eukaryota > Metazoa > Arthropoda > Arachnida > Araneae > Araneidae > Caerostris > Caerostris darwini. The sequence goes on from BPLQ01015536.1 coordinate 838,153, forward strand.
TTTGTTATCATTGTATTAGATTAAATACTTTTATTCTCTGTAAAATGAAATATATTATTTTTATTTTTCCTTAGAATGCATGTAAAATATGAACAGAATTGTTTCAATGAGATATTTGTATGTAGCACATTGATAGTTTATTTTATACTTTGAATGTGTCTTTTAGCTAAAACATCAAATTATTTCAAAGTTGGTTTAATAGTAAACATTATTGTAACTTTGCCTAAATTTTATATATAAAAGTGAAAAAAAAAAAAAAACTTGGAAACCTTGAAATTTATAATACCCTATAATAATCCATTATTTATTATTATTATTATTATTTTGATGTTTAACATTGTTTTTACAATTAACTCTAGAAATGAACAAAAAGATAAAAATAAGCAGCATAATTAATTGTTATTAAAAATTATAATAAAAAATTAGTACAAATTTTAATATGAAATACCCTTTATGAGTCTCTTAAATCTATTTATTTTAGTGCATCAGTTTTTGGAAGACCATTGTTAGCTCCTGGGTGTATTGCACATAAAAATCATTCCTTTGAAGAAAATGCTTTAAATGCTATTCTTTTTAAGAAACCTAGAGTAAGTATATATTAAGGTTTTTTTTTAAAAACACATTTGTTCTTAATTTGTTATATGAGAGAATTGAAAACTTTTTTTCATCCAAGTGTCTCATTGTTTTATAACAGGATCAAAGACATTGTTTATGCTAAATCCAGACAGTATTTGGGGTTTAGATAATTAGTACTATAGCAACATACTTTAATCTTCCTAATACAAAAACAAAACAAAAAGTTTTGTTAAAATTCATTCATTAAATATGATACATATGCAACATGCAAAGAAAAAGTATATTTTTACTGTAATTGTTTGCATGTAAATTCATATCATGGTAATTAGATAAATACTAGAATTTAAATATTATCTGAAATAAATAAAAAAAGTGAAGAAAAATATTGTATCTATTTAAAAACTAATTTTTCATTTACAGTTAATGGGAATCTACATTTTGATAAAGTATAAACATGCAGGGTAATTAAAAAAAAAACTTCTTAATCAAATGCTTTTTCATTTAGAATCTGAAATTTATATAACTTTTTTTTTATTTTGTTGTTTTTCATTTTCCTTACAGCATTGTCATCATTTGAAGATATATACATTAGTGTCAAATACAGTTACATAAATGTCATTGATAATTATTATAACTCTAAATGCTATTCTAAAAATACGTACTTATGTGTGTCAGTTATTGTATTTCTTTTCTCTCTTTCTCTTTTAGTCAATAAAAATATTTGTTTATTATTTCATATTGTTAAAAAATAAAAAGTTTGATGGATGCATGATTTCTTACCAACTACCATGGCTTGGTACTAATGTAAATTTTTAAATTGCATTACAATCTTTTAAAATTTTCTTAAAATGTATTAAATGTAAAGGAGATTTACATGATTTTATATATAGTTAATTAATTTGTAAATTTATGAGATATCTGAAAGAATTAAAAAAGGTTTATTAGGATCAAATTTTTAGATTAGGTTAAGGACATGAAATGATTAGTATTTTAAAATGTTTATATTAATTTGTTTTTAATATCCAAATACTAAAATTGTTTTTAATTTACAGGAAGTTTTGATTGAAGTTAATCGCAACCTTGCTGAATGTGCTGCAAGAGAAGGAATTAAGTTAGAACTTAGCTCTCGATTAACACCTGAAGTTATAAAACAACGAATTCTACAGTTTAAGTAAGAATTGTGTATGTGCTTGTCAGAAATATACTTAATAAAGGTCAGTTTAAAAATGTTAAAAATATATATATATATTTATATTTATATTTATATATCATCATCAAACATCCTTTGTATTAATTAATTTTATTTTTAACAGATAATAAAAATAACAGTTCAATATTTAAAAAAAATGAAATAAACTAACATATACATGTTTTTCAAAATTTGTAAATAGAATGTTGTTACTTAAATAGCTTTTCAATGATCATACACGATAAAGTATTTTATGGTAGTCTATTTTTTTCCTGCATAACAGATTGAATATCTTGTTTTGCATTTTAACTTTTTAAAATTTATGTAGTATTTTAATCGTATCATTTTTTTTATCAGTACTTTAAAATGAAGATGCTTAATGTTTTTATTTTTATTCAATCATTTATGGTGATGCATATTTATATACATGGTTAAATTACAAATATTACTATTTCTGGGGAACAAATACATTCAAAGCATCATTTAATTAAAATATTTTAAAATGTGTTTCATCTTGTTTTACACCACACTTTTTCATTGTTCTGCAGATCAAAGCCTAAATCTATTCTGAACTTGAATGGGCTATTTCAACAAGTACTAGCAATAGTTCAAGCACTTGAATATTCCTCTTCAAATTCTCTTGACAGTTTATCTGCTTTGGAGAAGGCTTTGTTGGAATATTTGACAACTTCTCCAGAAGATGTTTTAAATTATATCATGCAAATGATTTCTGAAAAAGAGGAAATGTAAGTAGATTAATTATAATTGGTTTAAAATCATAAGTGTTCTGCAAAATGTTTCTTTTAAAATTTATTTTAATCATATTTTTATTATAGCTATTCATCTCTTGCATTCATTAACAAAAAACTTTGTAGAGCTGTTTTATCCGATTCTCATGGTACCTGGAAATGTATAATTAAAAATTTCGGATAACACAGTAGACATAGTATGGGGTATTTTCTAAATATGTAAACAATTAAATAGTATAAATGAATTAAATAGATGTAAAATATAAACATAATAAAATATAATGAACTTATATTATAGACCAATATAAATTTAAGGAGAAAATCTGTAATTATCTTTTCTGCTATTATAAATAAGAAAAAAATTATAAGAATAGTGAAAAATTTATGTAGGTTTCAGTTAACAGTAAATAATTAATCAGTGGGTTATATAGAAGAGGTTCAGTTAACTTATACTCTGACCATGGATTGTATAGAATGGTAAACATCCAATTTAATGGCAGAAATGATGAATCGATTACTTGTTAGGGGTTCTAGTCGGATGTAAGAGGTGCAAAGCTGTTTTAAAAGAGAAAAGTGTAATAGTCAGAGTGGAATTTTTTTTGTATAGTTTTTCTTTTAATATAGTGTAATCTAAAATTTTATTATTAAAAATTAAAATTCCTTTTTTTATTTGCAATTAAATTTTAAATAATATTTTCCACTTATATTGCTGTTTTTTTTTAATCCTTCTGATTTGACTTCTTGTCACTATTTCATGTAATCAGTGGTTGCACTATAATTAACTGAGTGTCAGTAAACCTGGGTTTACTGTATCTTCATATGGTATTTTAGCAATATTGCTTATATTACATCTAACTCTACCATTTTGATGTGTTCAGTTGTTATGTTTCATTGTCTATATTATTTAATCTAGTTTTTATTAAAAGATTTTTTTAATTTATTAATATTCTCTTCTTCTCCCCTTTTTTTCAGGAATTATAAAATGGAAGAAATTCTTACATTTTTGGCTTTCTTTTATATGTTATCGGGAGAAACTAATATATCAAATGAATCTGCAATGCAGGTTAGTGTAATAATTCACGTTTTTTAATTACATATTAATATTTTACCTCTTATCATAATTTTTTTTATGTCTTAATTGTTGAAGAACATCTAGAACAGGGGATTTTGTCATAAATATGTATTTAACTTATTCAATGCATTTATATATTTTGTCCCTATTTTCAGGCTACTTTGATGGAAGAATTTTTCCAGGATAAAAACATGAATGAATTAATGGCCTTATTTAGTAAGTTAAACTGAATCTTTCATACATTTCCATTATTTCATTTCTGTAAAATTTTTAATAGACTATCTATTGATTTCTAATAGTTATAAGTAAATTATGAATTAAAAAATTACAATTGTTGCAGTTATCTGATTTGATTCAATAATATGCTGTTTTCATTATATATAAAATTCCTTTTTTTTTCTTGAAAAGATCAAGACATTTTGAGAAAATAAATTTTTAATTAAACTTGTTTGTATGAATTTTTGCCATTTGTTTTTATCATGTTTATTGAAGTTTAAAATTATTAACATTTTCTACTTTATTTTTGTTAGTTAGATTGGTTAAAAACATCTTTCTTAAGTAAAACTGTTCCTTTGTATTTCAGTTGATGAAGAGCAAGTAGAAACAGATGACTTTGTTTTAAATACTGTTCGAACTCTCTTTGATGTATTCAAAAGACTTGGAACAATACAAAAGAGACTTAAGAGATATCCGTAAGTGAATTTATTCTGCTTGCTTATCGAGTGAAATTTTAATCCTCTCTCTTGTGTGTTTAGTTTTTTTAATGCATTAAGTATTTTAAGAAAAAAGTTAATGGAATTAAATGATTAATTATATAGTATAGTTGGACCACTAATCATCTGTAAAAAAGACAGCCAATTAAAAAAGGTGGCATCATAGAGGAGGAAATATCATTTGGGAGATAAATTTTTTTCGATGAAAATAAGGAAAGGAATAAGGAAATTTTAATCATATCATTCAAATTTTTGATTACACAATGTTAAAAGAAAAACTAGATGACAAGATTCCATATTATTATACTTTTTCCTTTCAAAGCAGCTTTACACTTTATCTGACTAAACACCCCTAATAAGTAATTGATTCATCCATTTGCACTGTTAAACCAAATGTTTACAATTCCACTCTGTCCGTTGTCAGACTATACTTAAATAATTGGCTGGAATGTTCAACAAATAGCGTATATATACAAATTGTTTATAATTTTCTCTTAATGTGATTTGATATTTCATTCAAAAGCAATATTTTAATTCTATAAATTGAAAACATTGAGTGTTTAAACTTTATTAATCATGTATAATATTAAAAAGTTTTATTTTTTAATAATGTTTTTCCAGCCATTTTCTTTTTCCTGCTATTTAATGAGTTGCAGAATTGTAACATCGGGCTATCTTAGTTTAATGAATTATCATTTACTACTAAATTGTTGAAAAACAATTTTTTAAATTTATTTCTGGCAAGGGGCATTGATGCCTGAATTTGGTTTTTATTAAAGACAATTTTTTTTTATAACTAGTTCTTAATCAGTTGTTTAGTTATATGAATTTCAAAAAAGTATTAATAAAAATCTGCTGTAGTTTCCAAATTTAAAAAAATAAAATTATTTTGTATACAAATCTTCCAAACTGACTTTTTTAATTATACTTATCTTTTCATTGACAGAACACTTTTTAAATCAACAAATCCAGCTTTTCCTGCTTCTTATAATCCATTACTGAAACAACTCTTAGAGGACATTTTTGATCCAGCCATTACAGAAATTCCTGATATTGAATTTCATTCAGTTGGTCTTAGAGATTACATCAAAACAGGATTCAGGTAAAATCACTTGTTGCATAATTATTATGCAACAATTAATGAACTTTTCCAGCCTATATAATTATTTCTATAATTTTCCATCTGGGAAAGAATAATGTAGTAAAATCTGACAATATTAATGTTCTTTTTTTTTTTTTTTTAATATATTGATAAGCCATTATAATTTTTTTTTTTTCTAGGATTTGTAATTAAAATAATGAATTAATGTACTTTTAAAACTAAAGGTGTTTTTGATGTCAAAATAATTTTTAAAAATTAGATTAAAAATGATGATTAAAATTAAATAACTAAAAAATAATTAAATTAAAAATTAATTTATTATACATTGGAAGTTGAAAAGAAGATTTAGTGAATAAATGAACTTTAAAGAAAATCTAGATAAGGATTTATCAAATATATTCCACAGAAAAGAATCAAGTAAAAATAAAATAAACAAAAATCATCATTTGGCAATGCAAAGCAGAATTTCAAAAATATAAAAAAAAATTATCCAAAAACTTGTATTCTTATATTAGCGAAAGAAATAAAAATATTGATTTGTTTCTCGACCATTTATTAATTTGACGTTTTAAAAAATATTTCTAAGTGCTTTTTACATCATTCTTGGATCGATTTTTTTTTATCCAGTTGCAAATATCAACTTATGTTATAATGTATTGTTCCTTATGTTGTAAAAGTTAGGACAATTTTCATCATCCACAGTGTTCTTTAATCTTTTTTTTTATTGTAAAAGTTGTGATTATTTTTTGCTCACAAAGCTTTATCTATTATTTCTGAGAAAAGGGATTCTTGCTAAACTTTTTTTTAGAATTTAATTTTTATTGGTACTTTCAAAGGAAATAAACTCTACCGATTTTACTCAATGACATATAATCTGCTCCAAAAAATTCTAAGATATTTTTTAATATAAACCTGCAAATTGCAGACAAGAATTTTTATATTTATTTGAATTAAAATTATTTATGGAATCAATAAATCTTTTTATTCTGAGATTAAAAAGATATCATTAATGTCAAAATTTATTTCTTCATCAACAGTTTATTTATGAATGTTGCTAAGCCTCAGCCGCAGGATAATCCTGTTATATTTCTCATTGTTTTGGGAGGTGTTACACCATCTGAAATTAAATTAGTTCAAGATATTAACAATCAGAAAAAAGGAAATCAGGTGTGTATTTAAAATCATTATGTTTTAAACACATTTTTATTATAACACTTACTTTAGTAGCTTAAATTTAAATCTATAACTCAAAATGGATTAATTGAGCTTGTAATAAATGAAGTTTTTTTTTTATAAAATCTGTTTTATATTTCTTTAAAAGAAAGAAAATTCTAGAAAGCTTCACTAGTAATTTATTTTTTAATTTACTAAACATTTTTTTTGTATATGATAATTGTTTTGGTGCTTAAAAAGGATTTAAAGCAATCAAAAATTTAAATTACAGAACAAGCCATGCAGAATTACTGTTCATGTAATGTGAATTTCAGTTTTTAAAAACTTCTGATTTTCAAAAAGATATTTAAGCAATATGTTTGATTTAACTTTGTAAGACTTGTTTATTTGAAATAGATGTATACTAAATCCAGTTAGTCAGTCAAAAGTGGTTTTTTTAGAAATTTTCAGTTGGCAGTTAGTAATAAATTATATTTGTTTTTCTTTTATAAAAGAGGATTTAAATTTTCATTTCATGTAAGTTCAGTAGTTAAAAATTTTTAAACTCTCATACTTGTATAGAAATAAGTTATATGAAAATAATATAAAAATAAAAGTAAGCCCTAAACATTTTCTAAATTGAAGGCAGATATTTGTTATTATTATAAATTATAATCTTAATTTTACAATAATGTTTATTGAACAAAATAATGGATACTAAAATAATAATTTTTTTCTTCTTTTAATTAAAAAGCCATGAATTGAATGTTTTACTGGGCACCAAAAACCCATTATAATTTTATTTTCTAGGTAATTTATATCTATGTATTATGAAAATTACACTTAAATATATACCTTTAAAAAAAAGAAAGAAAAAAAAAAAAAAAGATTTTTCGATAATGTTCATCATACATTATAATGAATCTATTTTGTAATTCTGAATTTTGAAAAAGCTAAATTTTTCATTTAATATTTTTTTGTTGCAGATTATTTTAGGTAGTACACATGTATTGACTCCTAAGGATGTTTTGAAGGACTTGGGTTTGGTTGTAAAAGAACTAATGAATGAAGAATATGAAGATGAAGATTTATAATTATCAAATAAAATAATATGTAAATAATGTAATATATTTTATTTAAAAGAAAATGTTAGTATGTTATTGTACATAAATATGTACATTCAGTACTATGAAATTAATGAAGTTATTTTTATATTATTTTTTTGCATTTTGTTTAAATTTTTGTAAATATGTAACAAATATTTTATATATTGCATAGCATTGCAGTTTTAAAAAAAAAATTGTGCCATTTTTTTAAATCTTACATTTAAAATATATCATTTGAAACCTTTTAAAAATTAAAGTAGAAAAAATACGAGTTAATTTATTTTTCGTTTTAAGCTTGAATGTTTTATTTATTTATTTTTTATATTTTCTTATATAAAGTAGTTTTTTCAGTAATTTTATTACATAATTGATTTCTGCAATTATTATTGAACTTTAAGGAATGGGAGCATGCAGTATTTACTGATGGGTCCAGATACTGAAAATTTTGATAAATCCACCTTAAATGATGGAGGTGCAGTTTGTCTGCAGAGGAAATAACGAACAAGTAGACAGTTTATTTCTACTTTTTCTTTTTTCCTTTAGGGATATCAATTAAATTTTAGACAAATATAGTATAGTAAAGTAAGTAAGTGTAAGTAACTTACAGTTTTGTCTATTTTGTACATTATGTATATATATATATATATATATATTAAGCTTTACATAGAGTTAAAAAAAATGAACCACCTAGTATATGCAGCAAAAAAAAAAACAAAGCATCTCTGCCTTATTAAGAGACACATCAGTGAAAAAGGATTTCGATTTCACACCATTGTCTGTTGGATGACCATTTGAGTAGCATCATTGGATAACATTGTGCTCACTCAATGAATTTAAGAAAGATTTGTTATAAAATAGGTGATATAATTTATCCATCATTTTTATATTTCCATAAATTTGACTTCCAATATTTTGAGATTAATCGATTAGTAAACATGTTAAATAATATTTACATATAATTTATAAGTATTTTATAATAATATTAAGTCAAAAATTTTTCTTCCAAAATGCATTTATTCCTTGTATAAACGCAAAGTGAGCAGAGATTTTAAATTGATAAATAAATAATGTTGCATTAAAAACTATTTACTAACTGATTTTGTTTTTAAGTAATACTGAGAAGTAATTAAATTTTGAAACTGAATTGTCCTGCTTTTTTTTTTTTTTTTTTTTCCTTTTTTTTTCAATTCCTTCTACTAACTCACACTCTCCTTATATATATCTTGTTCAAACTTTCAATCGTTAATAAAATACTTTTTATTCATCCATTCAAGTTCAAATACATTTTTTTTGAACTTGTAGTGGATGACACTTGATGCTAATATGATATTTTCAAATATTAATTCAGTAATTAAATTTAATTAATTAATTTTAGTTTTTTTTAGATTTAAGTTGCATATATCTACCAATAGATGGCGCCAGATAAATTTAAAAAAAATGATAGTTACTTCTCTGCCACGGCATCCATTCCAGCTAAAATCGTAATCAGCTGTTTCAAACTTTTAATAAAGAAGATTAAAGATTTATCCTTTCTAAAAGCCTTAAATGTAAGCATTATGGCCTGACTGGGCCAATTTTTGGTTAGCGCTCAAGAAAGGCCTATGGTCATTTACAATTTCAGGTTCGAATCAAATGGCGGTGGCATGGATGTTTGTTGGTGGTTCGGAATCTTTGTCTAATTAGCCTAAAGTGTGCAAAAAGTGAATGTAGAGCGACAAACTAAACATTTCTGAGTAAAGCTATATTCCCACCAGATCTGATTGTACGTCGCAGAACATCATCCTATTAGAAGCCTGATCTGCTCACTGTGACTTAAATTTAAATATTTGTCTAAAAATTGCCGCGCGAATTGCAGTGATATTTCATATGCCTATATCCATGTATATACTACTTTTCCTTTTTTGAAAAAAAAATCTATTCTGTCCATTTACGAATATAATGATACTGCGATACATATAAGTTACATATTACTAAACTTCCTTTTTACTGTAGTTACCATAGCTGTTTAGTAAACAGCCATGATTTTTTACATAGGCATCGCGCACTATTCTGCAAAAACTAGTAATGTTATTTTAGTTTCCAAATTCCAGTCCAATGTGGTTGAAGATGGTAGAAGTTTTCATTCCATTAGCATTTTTTTTTTTTTTATTCATGTAAAATTTACTTTTCGGCTGTTATACGGTAATAACCGCTAACTTGTATGCCAATTACCGCATGATGCTTAACCGCTAATTTAAATATTAATATGAAGAAGGAAATGAGAATAGCCATTGATCCCTAGATTTGTGAAACTGTGCATTCATTAGCATGTTCATGTTTAGATTAATTAAGTTTATTTCGCTATTTTACAATATCCATTTGTTAGAATTAGAGAATATAGTTATAATATCCCGTTGATAGCTATAACGAGAAATAGTACTTTCAGGACATTATAATTCGTTATCCAAGTCAAACGTATATAGCAGAGTATTCGATAACATATCCAGTTATGTGATTGCAGCTGCCACGTACTTCGAATTTTGTATCAATATTATTTTTCTATATTTTCATGGGATTATTATGGACACATGTAATTCTTAAAATGATTTTGTTTTGCAACTTGATTTTCTGTATCCCTGTTCATATACTTACTTCGAAAAATGCCATTAAAAAAAAAATGGTTCTCGATTTTGTGTTCAGACGCCTTATTTTATTATTTAAGTTCTTTAGTCTCCTTTTCTATAAATTTTTAATAACTGGAAATTATTTAGCTCAAACAACTATGAAAAATAATTATTTTTTTTTTTCTAAAAATTACATTTCTGTGAGTGAATGATTTATGAAAGAAGAAATGTTGAAAATCGCTGGAACAGACACAAAAATTAAAATTTTTTTTTTGCTTACTCACTTACCTATTCCCCGAATCATATCATTTCTCATTCGCTTAAATACCATGCGGCGAAACTCAATATTTTTAGCACATTTCTTCGGGTTCTAACGTGCGAATACTTCTCACCTGGACTTATTCTGGTCTGATCGAGATTAAGTTCTAAGCCACAAAACTTAATTAAAGATGCGATTTGATGGCGTGGCAGAACGGATACGTGCCGAAAACATGACAAATGAGTGACTCATCTCCAAGAAAGCTTTCCTTGTGTTCGAATCAAGGTATTGAGTCAGCGCGATTAGAACAGCAGTGCGTTTGTTGTTTCAGCTAAGTAGTTCTGCCTTGATGGCTGACACATTTGCTGATGGAGATACGTCGATGGCGCCGTGGAACATTGACAGAAAATGCATCTTCCGAATGAAAAAAAACCCAACTCTTTTAAAGAAATGAATGTAGTTCAAGTTTATCTGACACTATAAAAAAAATCGTTTTGTTTATTCTTATTCAATTTTCTTTGTGTGTGTATGTGTATGTGTTTTTTTTTTTTTCATTGACCTTTCCAACAAGAATAGAGTTCCAAGAAAGCATTGGTTGCAAACGATTCAGTCAGAAACAAACACGAAAGCAATAATCTTAAAACAAAAAAAAATGTTTATTTAAAGCTATTAAAAAAAAACTATGGTTTTAGTTTATCTAATGCTATAAAAATCATTTTATTTTTACTTCCCATTTCGTTTACTTGGCTTTTTTTGGCTATGATCTGTCTAAGAAAGATTAATGATCTAAAAAAACGGTATTGGTTAATGAAGGACTCACAGACTAACACAAATATAATCGTTTATCTAAAGCAAGTGTTTTTATCCTTTTTTTTTTTTTTTTTTCACAATTGAAGAAAAAAAAATTATGTTTGAATACACATGAAACTTATTAAATATCAATTCAACGAAAAAAACAAATAAATTTACGATTTCTGACAAATAAGCAAAAACGTATTAACATTAAAAATTCTGACTTCTTTTGGTTCAGAATTTTTTAGATTGTTAAACAGTTCAAGAAAATTTAATCTCTAAAAAAATGAATATATTTTAGAAAATAAAAAAAGGAAATCAAGTAAATAAAATTTGAATGTTTAAGGAAAGTCAAAGGATGTCCGTTAGGACAGCATTCTTGGCAACTGCAAAATTCATGCAGTCTTTGGGTTTTGGTAGGTCTGCCTTCAATTGGCCTTCAATTCGAAGTTAAGTTTCGATTTCTTTTCCTTATCACTGTGGAAAATATTGATAAAAATATATCTTGCAACTGAGGGAAAAAAAAATCAAAAGTTTATTTTAAGAAAAAAGAAATTTAGTTTAAATCTGTCTGGTAATATTTTTTTTTTTTAATATCTTTTAATTTGTTTTTTAATGTAATTTTACTTACTTTTACCTTACATTCTCTTACTTTATCAACAAGAACAGTTTCTCAAGAAAATGTTAGCTACACATGATTCAGTCAGCGACGAAAAGAAAGCAATCTTCTTTTTAAGTAAAAAATTATTAATATATATATGTATATATATCTATATTTTAATAATTTATATATATATATATATATATATATGTGTGTGTGTGTATGTGTGTAAATATGTGTATATATTTGTATATTGTAACGGTAATATGTATGCACTTATTCTAAAATAGATACAATGAAAATAAGAAAAATCATGGTAATATATAACAATATTAGATTTTTTTTCGCACATATTTAGTTACCTTTAGTCATTGTGTAGATCAAGAAGTTTTAATCAATGAATAATAAATATGTAAATAAAAAACCAAAAATACAGTGTGATATTTAAAAAAATAAAATTATTCATTATTTCGTATATCTTTTTGTAGATTTTACAAAAATAAATAAAATAAGTACATAAAGATCTCAGCGTATCTATTTCTCAAAAAATTGTACGTATTTCTGAAAAAAAAAAAATAAAAGGTCGGGTTACATTTGTAATAAGGCTGGGCAGTATGTAGGCCCTCTGTTTTGACAATCCTGATCTAGTATCCCATCTAAAATTATATTCGTCTAGTTTCTTTGTTCATACAAACTAGAAAAAATTTGTAGTTCTTTTATATACTATTTGCGTTGTGGGACATAGACAGAGAAAGCATCTTCCCTGTGAAAAAATATGTATTTTTTTTATTACAGAACAACAAATATAATTTAAGGTTATTTGAAATAATAAAATTTATTAAAAAAAACTTTCCAACTAAAATAGTAAAAAAATAAAAAAACAATGTTTAACAAACAATTCAGTCAGTAAAAATTCTAAATAAAATTCTAAACATCCCGAATAAAAAAAATTCTATAAATCCTAAGCATATATATCGATATAAATAAACTATATAAAATTCTAAACATTTCTAAAATAAAGATTTCTCGTCTGACTTATCCGTTGTACATATATATTAGAAAAGCTTGTATCTTTATTTGTTATTTTCAAAATAAAAAATAAATAAAGCGATTGCGAAGTTTCTAACGTCCAAAATAAATGAAATTTTGTATACGGAATTATTTTGAGCTTCATTTTTTTTATTTCTAGTTTTCTAAAACAAAGATCGGGGCAACTGGTATAAACACATAAGCTCTGTATAAAATTTTAATTTATGTACTGCTAATAGACGTGTAGATTTATGCAATTGAAACTAAATAATTTACAGAAAGTTTATGTATTATTTGCTCTGTTCTTTTTATTTAAAACATATATGAAGAATTTTAATTTCTGGGACCTGAATGGCCGAGTGTCTAGCGCTCGGTGCCACAGGTTTCGGGTTCGAATCCCGGCGGTGCCATGGATGTTTGTAGTGGTTCGGAATCCACTTTAAGCCGTAGGTCCCGGTCTTCTATGACTGTAAGAGCGTCACGGAGCAAAAGTCAGGCTTCTACCTACGGGTGCTCCATCACAACAGAAGCTGCTTCCTTCCCCTTCAATCATGAGTACGTATGGGCTCGTGGGCTTGGCCAGCCAAGTGGGATAAGAAACAACAACAACAACATTTTAATTTCTTTTTTTAGTGTTTTTAACTGACTTCTAATTAAAGTTTTCCTCCTTACATAACTAATTATTCTTATATTGGAAAGCAAATATACATCTAATATTTGACTTATCACAACATACATAGAGTATACATATATTATATAGTTATCTGGAATTTTGTTTCTATTTATAAATTTTCTATGATCATTTATAAATAATCTTTATGGATGAAAATGGCTTTAAAAGTTCACAGTTTCCAATCAATTTTTTGTACTAAATGCGATATTTTTTTCAACTAATAAAAATTTTTATTATGAATTAATTCAATTTAAAAAAAAAATATTTTTCTCATCAATGAAATGCTTGCTTTAATATTATTTTCAAAAATTTGATAAAGTTAAATTATTTTCATCAAAAATTGTTTTTCTTTCAAAATTCAAATAAAAATGGCGCTACCAGACTATTTGTCAAGTTTTATTAATTGGCATCATAAAAAAAGAATGATAATGATATAAATAAAGTTTAAGTTGACGTTTGAATGACAAAAATAGGAGACCCTAAAAATAAAAAGTCAAAATGAGAAATAAAATTGAAAAATATATAAATGCATAATTTTCGAACTTCTTTTACACCTAAAAATAAACGGAGAAAATGAGATTCTAAACTTGTCGCAGATTATCTAATGACATAAAAAAAAGCAAAATGGCAGTTAAATTTATAAACTTTATAATTTATTTCTTTTATGGGATTCAAATACAAAAACTATTGTTATTTTTCATTTACATAGAGAATAATTTTTAGAAGGACAATGCCAAAAAGGAATGTAATTTAAGGAATGTAAAGGAATGTAATGTTCGGATGTAATATTTTTATTTTTTGCTCTCTTAATGTTTAATGTTTAATACTTATATATATATATATACATATATAATATCAAATTTAATATTATTTTATTTTATTTTTATATAGTATATAGTACATTGGTATATAGTACATAGTACAATATATTGGTATAGTATATAGTACATTATATAGTACATTGGATTAAATTTAAGATAAAAGATGTACTCATAATTAAAAGATGGCTATCTGGAAATTTAATTATGCAGTTTCTATTTGTAGAAAATGTAGATTTCAAAGCCTTTAAGTTACTTGTCAATTGACGTTGAACTACAATAACTCCATTAAATTACATTCCATATTCTGTTATTTTTTACATATAGTGTGTGATTTTTATGAAAATTTATTTATTTTTAGCCTTGCAATCGCAAATTTTCTGATTCTTCCTCAACTTTTGGTATTTTGGGTATGACATGGAAACAATGAAAAATATTAAAAATTAAATAATCGAAATAAGCGAGAAAAAGTTTTAAAAAGGTTATTTTAGTAGCACACTTTTCTATCAATTGAAATAATTTAAAAACATTATTTCAATTATTATAAAAATATAATAAAGTATATAATATATCGATTTTTTTTTCAATTAAGAACATTTAAACTTTTCTTGATAATATTTTCGGATAATATACTAAAACTAGTACATATAACCTGGCCACTTTTTTCAATTCCTTCTATTAGCTCACACTCTCCCTATATATATCTTGTTCAAATTTTCAATCGTTAATAAAATACTTTTTATTCATCCACTCAAGTTCAAATACATTTTTTTTTGTACTTGTAGTGGATGGCATTTGATGTTAATACAGTTTTTTCAAATATTAATTCATTAATTAAATTTAATTAATTAATTTTAGTTTCTTTTAGATTTAAGTCGCATATATCTACCAATAAATGGCGCCAGATAAACTTAAAAAAAAATGAATGAAAATTATTTATAAAGGAGTTTTTGCAATATAGTGAAAAAAAAGTAGGAATTGAATTAAATTTTTTTTTTTTTATATTACTTGTTATGTTAAAGAAATAAATTGGTAAACATCATTCATAATAAACTGCCAACAAATGTTTCTATGGAATTTTTCTAATATAAAAAAATATATTAAAAACAATTTTAGACAGGAAATTAAGACATCTTATAACGACCAAAAATAAAAAGCATTACACGTGAGAGGTAATAAAACCAGAAGCAAAACATCAAGATGGTGTCAGATGCGAAAAGATCTGTGATGTTATTTTCCATTCGTAATGCTTTAACAAATAATTATTATTCTCATCTTGTGGCAAAAAATAAGTTTTTTATTTAATTAAAAATCATCAACTAATATCTTTTTCATAATATTTGACTACACACCAGATAAAATATTGGAAGTCCATTTATTTTCTTTGACTTTAAGTGATATAGTTTTTAAAAGTTTACGAAATAATCTCATTTAACTTAAGAATTATATTTAATATTAATTCAATTGCTTCCATTCAAACAGCAGAAATAAAATGTAATACTGTGATAGTTGGCTTATACCATGCATGTCTAAAGATTCTGCAATAAAATAACATCCACATTCATACTCCTTCTTAACATTTAATTAAGAGAAATGAATATTTACAAATAATATCAAAATAAATTATCGTAACAAATAAAGCGAGCTGCTAGTTACAGATCACACCAAGAGGTGAACAGGGGATTTGAATAACGTAGTTGCATAATAACAGTTTAGTTATTTTTAAGCTTGCAGTGCGGTGTAGAAAATAATCTATTGAAGGCTTGTCCGCTAAACGTTAAGACACCAGAATATTTTTTAATAATGTTCTAATATAGATGTATTAAATGTTCTGGCAATTCAAAATAAAACAATTGCTCATGTTTTATTTATTTATTTTTTATAGTGGGAAAAGGAGTATTTTTAGTGGTAAAATGGCAATGCAATTTTTTCTTAATTAATAAACAAAATTTTAGTGGTTACAATTCATCGATTAGTTTGTCTTATTTATTTTACGTTGGCCTATTTATGAACAGTACATTAACATAAAAATATAACGTAAATAGTGAAATATTCGCAAACCACGAAAAGCCGCCAAACTGGCGTAAAATCCAATTTATCCCAAATTGGGTAATATTTATTTTTTACACTAATATTGATTCAATTTGGATAATTTTTCAGCATTAGAAAGATCGTTTACCTTCATCAGAATGTCACTAAATTGCAGTCGTGCTGTGTTCATACTATTGTGAAACGTAACTAGCAAAATGACAAATAATATAATTTGTATGGGAAATTCTGTAATATATATATAGATTACTACTAGGAATTTAAGAAATACAAGTTATTGCAAGTTTATATAAGTAATTATATGATTACTATAACATTCGAGGTTAATTATACTATTTAATATTCTCATTTATGTTGCCCGCCATTGATTTTTTTTGTGAATGTTAAACCATTATAGTTTTGGTGTAACATTATTAGAAACAAATAATTACAAAAAATTTTTAATCAACTTTCCCTTTTTTGAAACTATATTCTGAAAGTCCTTTATAAACAATTTTCATTCATTTTTTTAAGTATATCTGGCGCCATCTATTGGTAGATGGCGCAATTTAATAATATGCAATTAAATTTTAAAAAAAACTAAAATTAATTAATTAAAAGTAATTACTGAATTAATATTTGGATTAACTAGGGCCTGAATGGCCGAGTGGCTAGCGCTCTGGCGCTCGGTACCACAGGTACCGGGTTCGAATCCTGGCGGTGCCGTGGATGTTTGTAGTGGTTCGGAATCCACTTTAAACCGTAGGTCCCGGTCCTTATAGGATCATAGAGCGTTGCGGGGGCATTGTTACTCCGCGTCCGTGGCTTATCTTCAAGTTATACGCGCGCCCTGAGTCATGCAAAGTGAGTACGTCTGTGCAGCGCTTGCCTTAAGGCATCCAAGACCAAGCTGTCTAAGTGTTTCCCAGCTGCATTAGAACAAAAAATATTTGGAAAAACTGTATTAACATCCAGTGTCATCCACTACAAGTTAAAAAAATGTATTTGAACTTGAGTGGACGAATAAAAAATATTTTATTAACGATTAAAAATTTGAACATGATATATATAGGGAGAGTATGAGCTAATAGAAGGAATTGAAAAAAACAAAAGTGAAAATTGTAAATTTTCGCTTGGCAAATTGTGAAAGAAAAATTCTTCTGAATCTATAGATAAAAAAAACAGAAATTAAAATATAAATAAGCCTATATAATAGAACATTTAGAAAAGAATAAATATATATTTAAAAAGTACATAATCACATTAAATGTCCAAAATTTACCACTTTAATTTCAAGAAAATTTCAAAAAAAAAGAAGAAAAAAAAAACTATATATGAACGATCATGCTACCAGATGGCGCCAGGCATAAAATAAGGTTTACGTTCAATTAAAATATAAATAATGACAATTTTTTCGAGATTTTTACTAAAGACATAAAATTTTAAGTTTTGTTCTAAGATGTATACAAATATGCATATATTTTTAAATATATGGATAAACAGTACATTCCCGAACATACTAGCCCTGCTTAAGCAAGGTTCCGTTTTAACCGAGTTAATGAAATAAAAAAAATTATGGCTTTTTTTTTTTTTTTCATTCTCCCAATAAAATTTTTGTGACTCCTCTATAATTTCCCATTTCAGTCTTAAGCAGCGCATGCTTGTTTGGAAAGGAAAATAGCAACCAAGCAAAAATCTATTTTCTTTCCCATACTTCGAAGGAGGGGAGACGCATATTCTTCCAAAAAATAGAGTTTGGGTATTTATTACTGATGCGAGATCATGTCTGTCAATCAGAAGAAATTACAGAAGACAAAATTGCAGACATTGAAAACTGCAATCAGAAGCGCAGTGATGATGAAAGCGATGTCCATCAAAAGAAAATGTCATATACTGTAGGACTAAATTCGACTGAAAAACTAGTTGAATACATTGAACAGAAAGAAGAAGCTACAGATACAATTCTAATTACACACAATGGCGTAACACTGCAGCGAGTAAATGTTTATTATTCTACGAACAAAAAAATATCAATAATTTCTTCAAACGAATATTTTTCCTCACCATTTTTATAAAAGAAGTGGAGGTTTGGTTTGTCACTCTACAGTCATTTTGTTCACACTTTAGGCTAATTAGACTGGGACCTACAGTGGATTCCGAACCACTCACAATCATCGGTGCCACAGTGGAATTCTAACCTGAAGTCTGTGGTACCAAAAGAAAGAGTGCTAGCCAATTGCCATCAGGCCACCAAAAATAAATGGAGGTGTAAGGTCTGTAATGACATTAAAACTAATAAATTGTGTGATTTATGTTTCGTCTCTTTATTTAGTAGGACGTGATGGCAGAGTGGCTAGCGCTCTGGCGCTGGATACCACATGTTTCGTGTTCGAGTCTCGGCAGTGCCATGGATGTTTGTAATGGTTCGAAATCCACTTCAAGCCGTAGCTCACGGTTTCATATGACGGTAGAGCATCGCAGGCTGTAGACGGTAGGTGCCCAAACAAACTTCTCGCCCACATCATTTCCAAAATGTAAAGGGGCAACTCAGCCCTAAGCACAGTGACGTGGTATGGTGTGGTGTAGTAGTAGTTTGCTTATTTAGTGACGATTTATGTAAATCCAATCCCCCTTCCCTTATTCGAGAGGAGTTTGATTCATATATAAACTGGCGTATTACTGTAAAAAAAAAAAAAAATGTGGTCAATATTATGGCCTGTGAGCGCTCTCATTCTTGGACTCTACAGTGTTTTTAATAATATAATTATTTAATAGTTACGGGCCAGAACAGCTGAGTGGCTGGGGCTCCGTGTCGCAGGTTTCAGGTTCGAGTCTCCGCGATGCCATGGATGTTTGTAGTGATTCGGAATCCATTTTAAACTGTAGATCTCGATCTAATATGATCACAGAGCTTTGCGAGTGCATGCTACTCCGCGTCCGCAGCTCATCTTAAAGCTACACGCGCCCTCTGATTAGTGCTAAGTGAGTAACGTCGGTGTGCCTTTATAGTATAAAAGATCATGGTCTAGATATTTGCCAGCTCCATTAGAAAAAAAATATTTAATAGTTTACTTTGTAATTTTATTTAATGCAATGTAAATGATATTATGAAAAAAAAAATTAAGAATTTTACCAATCTATTATTATTACTTTTTTATTTTACTCCATCTCTTCAATGTTAAAAATAATATGGTATTATTTATATCTGAAAGAAGAAGAAGAAGTGAGTGCTTTTAGAGGAAAAGTTGCAGAGTAGCGAAAGGTGAAAGATCGCTGCCTCGAGTGCTGGTGCACCTCTCGTGTTCCATCACACAACACTCGAGCGTGTAATTTGTCGTCTCTACTGGCCCCCGACCAACCTTCCCCGTCGATAAACCTGCGCCTTCCTAAAATTAACCGCACCTGGAACAATTTGGATTTGTTGATTGTGTTTTTTCGCGATAATTACGTATCCCTTTCTGTACAGATTGCGGCAGCTGTCTGCCGGGCCGGGGATAAATTTGGGACGCGGTGGATGGGGCTGCTATTTCGGGAACCTCGGCCGACCGTCTTGCGTGTGCGCTCGCATTGTTCCTCCAGCCTTCCCCAGATCATTTCCTTTTGTGCAGTATATATACCTTCGAGGAAGAGGATTTATGGATAAAAGAAGCATGACTATATCGATATATAATAGACATTATCCTTAGCAATGTTATGCATTGTGCATTGTTGTTAGCAATGTTATGTTGTGCATTGTAATCAAAATATTTTGCTGATTTGGTTTGGTAAAAATGTAATTTCCGTAACGCGTTTATGGGTTGTATAAAAAATAAGTATGATAAATTGGTTTTACGTATTACATTGATATTAACACATTTAAGTGTGATGATGTTAAAACTCAACAATACGTCGATTATTTTTTCCCTTTTTTTCTGTGAAATTGTTTTAAAATCTGTATTAATGCGTAATATAGAGAAATTTTCCTTGATATGAATCTATATATATATATATATATACATTTCAACATAATTTTTTATAAGACTTTTATATGTTTTTTTTTTTTTTTTTTTTTTTTTTTTTTTTTTTCTTTTGAATTATTATCATTGATGCCAGTACTAGTCAAAAAGATTTCTTAAAGCTATGCTTTTACTCTTTATAAAAATATAAAATGCCTTTACATACTACAGCTTTAAAAGATTTCATGTATAGGAAAAAATAATTTTTTTTAGATCGTTGCATTTTTACAACATATGATAACTCGCGTGAAAATAATTTTTTTAAATCTCATTCTCTTTTTTAGTAATGCAAAAATTAAATTTTGTTGATTGCCTTCAAATGGAAAAGGGTTTTTGGGGCTTTAATGAATAAATTGAATAAGACATTAAGAAAAAATACGGGCGTCTATCAAATTTAAAATCCATTTAACATTTTTGCATCATTTAATTAAATGGTTTTTACAAAAAAAAATATCATATGATTCAGCATTAAATTATCGTAATACACAAATAATAACGATAAAAATTACCTGATGATTATCAAAATATTTGAATTCTATAATATGAAATATATGTGAGTTTTAAAATTAAAGTAAATATTACAATTGAAATATTATTGAAAATTTATGAAATCAAAGTATTACATTTTTATTAAAAAGTTGAATTCAATTACAAAACATACTGACGAAATTGAGTATAAAAGTTATAATTATTTATATTTTCAAATCGTAAACTTTTGTTAAGTATTGGTGAAACCATAATGGTGAATGCAAATAAGAACCAATGATCATAATGGTGAAAGTCAGTAACCATAATGATGAAAATCAATAAGAATCAGTGACCATAATGACGAGAAAAACTATAAAATCTTTTATTGATCATTCTAACTTTTTTTTTTCAAGCTTCAATTCTTGTATAGTTTAAAAAACATTCCTGAAATACATATTTACTGTACAGGATGCAAAGTAATTACACGAGGGAAATTAGAAAAAATAAATAGTTTTTTAAATTTAAACGAAAAAAATATATATAAATGCTTAGTATCATCACATTAAAGTACGCGGGAAATATGATTAAACTGGAATAACAAAATTTTTTTGAAATTGCATAAATTCAAATTCATCGTAGTAATAATAAAATAAAATATTTCATATTAAATTTTCAAACGCTTCCCTAAGGAGAAAATGGAGAATCAAATTTTTTATGTGATATAAAAAAAGTATAACATTCTACGATTATAATATTTATTGTCAAAATTGGATCTCAAAATAAAACTTCTCAACAATGTGGTTCTGGTTTCGAAGGAACAACTACACCCATCTGATTGTGTAAGAATTATTTATAGAAAACATATTATAAATTATAATTTGTTTCTTTTTTTAAAGATACGTTTATTCATTTTATGTATTTTTTCATTCAATGTGTTTTCTCTAAAAATATTTAAGATCATTTATTTAATTTACCATCAACATTATTTTCCACTACATTTTTTACTATTTAATAAATGGTAGTGACTATAAGACGATTGCGCTAAAAAAATCTCAAGAACAATGTAAAATGATTACAGTTAAGAAGATTTAAAAAATATGTTTCCCAAGTGAGAGATCGTGGACCACATAAGTTTAAAAAACCCTGCACTAGAAATTATTCCCTCTGAGAGTTGTAGCCGGTGAATTTGAATAGTTCTAGGTGAATTATTGGTCAATGACAAACCTCGCAGATGCAACATAAAAATTTTCAGTCGGCTCAAGGCCCATAGTAAATGTAAAACACATTGCATAATTTTAAAGTAAAAATAAAAAACTTAGAACTTGCAAATAATTGATTTGAGTTGCTAGGCCATTAATGAAGACCTGCAAAAAATCTACCTTGTTAAAAAATTTAATTTGTTGGAGAAGTTTTCCAGAGTTTTTAATTCCTAAAAATGGATACAAATTATTTCTAATTAGAAAATATTATTAATTATAAAACAAGGGCTAGTTATTTTATTGCAAAAATGTAAGTAAAAAAATTTATCTAAACAAAGAAATTCAGCAGTATTTATAAAACACTGAAACTGAAAATAAAAACTATTTCAGAATTCTTTGTTTGAGGTCAATGAATTACTATTCGGTTTTTAATTGAGCGAAATCTTTAGAAAAATTTATCTCAGAAAACTTCCAGACATTGATGAAAGGATAAAACATAAATCATGTACCGTTCCTTGTTCGGTAATAAAAATATGCACTAAAATATTAGAAAAAAATATTTAATTCAACATTTTCTAATTTATTATAAATTAGATGGCATTGTTTGTTTTAATATAATCAATTTATAATTTCAGTAAATAATACATAATTCATAACATATTTTATGTTAGGAAGTTTTATTGGTGAACGTATATTACGAAATTAGAATTCAAAAATACTGAAAAGAATCGAACAAAAAATAAATGAAAAGGGGTCATCAAAAAAAAAGAATCAAATTAACTAAAAAAGAATTAAATTAATTAAATAAAAATGAAAATTAGAATTAAATTAATCAAATAAAAATATAAAATTGCAGAAAAAAAAAAAAAAAATCAGATGAAAAATAAATTGATGAATTAATCGATTTATCGATTTTAAATCGATTCTTTATCAAGAAGAATTTATTACCTGCCATTAATGGAAATGGAATTAAAATAATTAGATATTATTTAATCATTTATAAATCAGATGCCGAATCAATCGCAAAAATATACTGCATGTTGCAAGGATGTATTTTAATTCAGAATATTTATTAAAAATCTAATTGTATTCTTTTCTTCGAACTAGTCTAATTTTTCCGATTCTCCAGGGTTGAAAATCTTTTGCTGCATTGTTCATTTATTATGTTTATTTATTTATTATTTTTCTTTTTCAATTCCTTTTGACCTATTACGATCCTTCAACACCTCGTTATTTTACGTTTTTTAATCACTCGCATTTTTTCATTCCGTCAGGACTGTTCTTTTGTTCTACTGCCATTTTGTTTTTCTTTGTGCTGTCATAGATGAATAAGCAAAAAAAAAAAAAAAAAAAAAAATGTATTCCGTTTATGTAACTTAAAATGTCTTTCTATAATTGCATTTTTAAACAAGGTTAGTTAATTATATTATAATTATGAATAATATATTAATTTTAAAAACGATACATAAAATAAATTGAAGTGCAATTTTGTAAAATAAATTGATAAAATATTTTCAAAAAAATTTTAAAACATTAATTTTAAAATCTGAATTTTTTTAAACCATTTGCTTATATTTTTTTATTAAAAAAATAAATTGAGCCTTTTATATAACTCATACCAAATGTGTTTCTTATAAAAATTGTAAGTGATCCTTTTTGAAATTTTATTCATGTACCATTATTTGTAATTTTGGGTATTTAATAACTAAATCAAGCTATATACATATTTTATCATATCACACTTTTATACTTAATAATATTTCCAACGCCTAAATTCCTTTCCAATTTTGAAGTTTGATATATTTCTCTATAAAAATAATTTTTATTTATTGTAATTAAATATTAAAATTATCTTATTTCCTAATTATATAAAAGCATATGGATCATCTAATTTTAACTATAAATTAAAACTTTGAATTCTTAAATATAAATGGAAAATTTTTAAAAATGTCTCTAAAATAGTAAAATGTATTTCACGAAATAAAAATATTAATTTGCATACACGTTAAGGTGTATTTAAAATACTATTTTTAATAAAACAGAGATTAAGCCATAATTTTTTGTATAATACTAGTACAAATTATGATTTGCAAATAAGCACAATTTGATTACTCTTTGTGTAAGCATTATCAACTGTAATAATTGTATAATTATTATATAATTAAATTTTTTACGTAATCTTCGTAACTCTAATTATTCAGATTAAATAGCGAGAAAATTAAAGATTAGTTCCCTCTTAAAATCTAATAGAACATTTTTCTATCAGTATTGAAAAATAAAATCTGTTAGTATTTGCATTCAACATTCTGGAAAAAAATTGTAAAAAAAAAAAATTTGTCTTTAAAATTTTAAAGATATTAACTTACTTATCAATGAAACGTTAACGTTAAACATTAAATCAATAAACGTTTATGATGAATTGAATGTAGTTTTAAATAGATTAACTTGATTTTTAAAGTGGAATGTTTTCATCAGATTCTTAAAATTCATTACATAATTCAAAATGGAACTATTCACTAAGGCATTCATTTTTTCATATTTTATTTAAATAAAAATATTTTTTAAAATTCGTAATTGAATAATGCAATATTATAAAAATTATTTTAATACAAATAATTTTGACGGGTAAGCAAATTGTACCTAAATTAATAAAATATTGCTGAATATTTTATTTAGTAAAACTGTAGTGTGAAGGTTGGGCAACCAGATTGTAACTGGGTGTGGTTGAGTTGAGATACTTGAAGTTGAAGAACTCACAACTTTATTTACAACATTATTACAACTTTATTTACAAGAGCGCACAAACAACACGCATATATAATTAGAGACATACAATATTTAATACATTTGAAGAAATACAATTATATATTCGTTGAAGGATTCCACTTTTTAACTCGGCTACGCGCAGGATGCCCAAAATATACTTCTTCTCCGGGTGATAGTCTGTAGACCAACTGACCATTTCTCCTGAACACCACAGGGGGCGCTCTTGCCAGTGCATAGAAGGAAGCATGGTTACAAAACCGAATATTTTGTTGAAAACATTTGCTTTCAATATAAAAAAATATTTCTAAATATTTCTAATGAATATATGTTTCTAATGAATTTTTTCAAATTTTACACCTTCTATAAAATAAATCAATTTATTTTTTTACTTCATAAATTTTAAATATGTATCAACTATAGTAAAAAACAACAACTCTAATGTGTTTATTCTCAAAATTCATATCTTCTGTATACATTACTTGAATTTTTTTACTTAATATTGTTCTTGCTGAGGTTAGCTTACTGACTTGAATACAAACAGGAAATTTGAATGCATATAAATTCTTTCTACAAATAAACTTGATAAAATCTAGTTTCATATCTTATATATAATTTTTTTATTTTTTGAAAACGTGCTGAATTTTATATTCAAAGGTTCAAAAGTTCTTGGAAACGAAAATTTCATATTCGCTACCTATGTAATCAGTCAGTTACACATGTGAGTATTTAAAAATGGCTTACGCTCAAGTAATAAATATGTTGATTTTATTGTGTCTGAACTTTATCTTACAGCAACTCATCTGTCAGTATTTTTTAAGCAATATTTTATTGTGGAAATCCAAGCTGCAGAATTATTGTTTTCTTGTATATTTTACATATAATTTACTAAACATTCGGTTCTAAAATGCATGGAAATGCTCTTTTGTCCTTTTTGTTTTGTTCTTTTGTTTAAAATGTTCTTTTACATAGAAATGCTTATTCTGCAGAGTTGTCTGATAACTGAATAGTACTAATTTTCGAACCGAAGTTAAATTTCAGGTGTATTTTGCACTAAATTATTTGTCTACTTCTCAAAATATGCAGTGTTTAAACTATAATAAATAAAGCCTTTTTATCTATCTAATAAATAAATAATTATTATTATTAAGTTACAAAAAAGTTTTATA
This sequence comes from Caerostris darwini, assembly GCA_021605075.1. Taxonomy (NCBI): domain Eukaryota; kingdom Metazoa; phylum Arthropoda; class Arachnida; order Araneae; family Araneidae; genus Caerostris; species Caerostris darwini. Next base: position 864,209 of record BPLQ01015536.1, read on the forward strand.
TTTAATTTAGTATTAATGTTTTTTTTATTCATATTTATAAATTTTTTGGTGTCATGTTTTTTATTTATTTATTTACTTTTATTTTTTTAATGAGCCGGATTTTTTTAAATAAATATCTTTATTTACATTTTATAAATAAAACGTCAACGAGCTATTATTTTATTATTTCTAGCATAAGTGATAGCAATAAAAAACAAGAAATTTCATTGTAGAAGAGATTAAATTAAAAACAGGTAATATTAGTTTTAAAAACATAGTTAGAAATTATCAAGAAATTATCAAATTATCTTATAAATAATTAAATAATTGTGAAATTAACAATTTTTGCTTATCTATTGATTTATCAAAATATTTATATTTATTATATTTTGATTTTTAAAAATTTTATCATTTAAAATGATTTAAGAAATATAGGGTGAAATAAAATTCTAGAAAAACAATTAGTTATCATAGATATTTTAGGCTATTTCATGAATTGCAGAAAATAGAATTTAATTTTTACGTTTTAAAGTATATATAGACAGTATTTATTAGACAGAATCATTAAAACAGAATTGAAATATTCATTGGGATGATGTAGTTATTAGAGAGTTTTTGCATACCGTACGTTAGTTACCGTAGGACGTCCGTTAGCTTTTTCTCACTAGCGCGCATGCTCATAGGAAACTGAGCATGCGCGCTAGGGAGAAAAAGCTAACGGACGTCCTACGGTAACTAACGTACGGTATGCAAAAACTCTCTATTATGCAGGCATTCGTACGCACTACAGATTTAATCATTCCATTTCGAAGATAAAAAGAATTTAAAATTTGCAAGAGAGAGAAATGGTAAAATTCCTTGTAGATTTTTAATCTTTATTTTAAAATTTATTGATTAGCTTTTTATCCATCTTGATTGATTTTTTAAATAAAAACCCCCATATAATAGATAAAATTATTTAGAAACGTATACTATTTAAAAAAATTATATTTGTAAAATAAAAACTTTATATAAAAGAAAAGGGAATAAAAACATTTTTGAAAGCACAACAATGCATATTAAATTTTAAAAATAATTAATTAAAATAAAAAGAATGAAAAGGATACCAGTAAGAAACTGTGTATTTAAAATTATATTAAACACACTGAGATTTCAGCATAGGCATTGATAATCAGAAAAAGGAAATATTTATGGATGCTAAAATTACTTATTTTATTTACTTTTAACATATTTTCCTTATTTAAAATGTATAATTTAACAAGAATTCTCATGGAATTATCCTTCTGTTTGTCTTTTTTGTAGTGTTCTGATATTATTCTTACATCCTTGATTACGTTCACAAATGGAAGCCATGATTAATTGCCACTCTATTATATTATTTTGATGGCCATAAAATCAGTTTCAGGCATACTTAACTGGCAGATTCATTTGAGTTTGAGTATTCTCGTGAGGATTTCTTTTTAATAGTTTTGTATTGGATAAAACCCATAAAGATGTGTTTAATTATTTCATTATAGCAATAGTTCTTAAAAAGTGCTCTCTGGAACATTAGTGCATTCCAGAGAAATGTGTGTCCAGATATAAGAATAAATATAGTTACCCCTTTTTCTTGTCAGTTTTCTGTTCAAAGGCAACTTTCATTATAATCAACTAACATTTCTGATTGCTTTTTCTCTTCTTTTATTCTCTTAAAAAGTGCCAAATAGCGATAATGTACCAAAGCATTTTTTCTGAGAATCTAAGAGCCGCAAATTCCATGGTCGGCAATTAGAAGTGTTAGCTTCTATGTGATTTTCTTGGTTACAAAAATTTACATTGCTGTTTATGAGACTCCGTGATTTGTAAGTAGTGGAGTTAATCGTTTAATATTAACTGAAGAAGAAAAACTAGTAATTGCATCCACTGGCAGTGGATTGAGGATTAAATATAAGGAATTGTGCCTTGAAACTTTCTTTTAAAAATGAAAGAACTTGTATCAGTATCTCAAAAAGCTTTGAAATTTTTATTACAATTTTCATCGTCATATTTATGTGAATTAGGATTTTCTATCCTCACCACAGTGTAGTGCAAAAAGAGAAGAAATCTTCAGTGTATCGACGAGAAAATGAGAATCTGCCTTTCAATTATATGCTTAAATATTGAATTAATCGCTGGACATTTCAGGTTCAGGTTTCTCATGAACACATGAATAAATAAATTTAAGGTAAGTTTCATTTTATATTTTTTGTGACATTATTTTTTTTGTAATATTTGATTTTATTTTTGACCTTTCTATAATAAAATATTTCTCAGAATATAGTGCACCTATAGATATTTGTAGGATTTCAAATGTGCCCGCCTTCAAAAAGCTTGAGAACCAGTACATTATAGGAAAGGTGTTTACTTGCTTTAATACTTACCAAGTGTACTTTCAATTTACACTAACTTTTAATTTTTAATTACATTTTTAAATTTCACATAAGCTGTTAAGTGCATCGAAAAAATACGCATAATTTTCAAATTTCTGCTTTTTTTCATTAACTTATTTGATATACCGTAAAGATAAAATTCTGCACTATTAAATTCACTAATGAAATAAAACTGGATGTTGAGGTCGATTTGTGTTTTTACATCATCATTAAATCGAGCCACAATCTTACATTTTCTTAAAATTTAAATTGTGAATATTATATCAGAATAAAATAATTGTATAATTACCAAAATTTAAGATATAGTTTCCACAATGTTATATGGAATGTTAAAAAATGGTCTTTAAAACATTTGTCCTTTTCATAAGTATGTAGAATTTTTTGGAAATTGATTGCATTGCTAATTATTGAATCAAGATAGGCTGGTATCAAATGGTTTCATAGTAGTATTTAATGAATAACAACATTTTTTAAAATAATATTTTAATCTTTCAAATGCTTTATAATTTTGAAGATTTTGAATAAACAATTTAAAACAACTATTGAATTTCCTTTAATGCCATAATAATTAAAATCAAAAATTAAGATAAATTTCTTAAAATTCAATTAAAACCCTTAAATAAAACGTGATAAGTTTTTCAATCATTTGTTCATCATAAAAGTTTTCAATATAAATTAATATTAATTAACACAATTTTGAGAGGAAAAAAATAATCCATGTACTTAATTAAAACTTACATTTTATTACGATATACATACCATTTCCGGTTTAAAACTTACTGTTCATAAAAAAAATTTTCTTATCCGAAGCACAGATTAAAGATGAATTCAAAAATCTTGAAAATAGTTTTAAAAAATCCAAATTATTGAAGATTTCCCAAAATTTTAAAATGTCAGAATTTTAATACTGACAAAATACAAATATCCATTATATATTTACAAATATATTATTTATGCAATTGTATAAGAATATTTAGGAAAATAAACCCTATTTTCTACCATTCAAAATTATACAATTAGGAAAGCAACAATTTATCAGTACAATAAATAATAATATATTTTTGCACTACAGACTTTCATTTAAGCAAGAATAGAAAACAAATTATTTATTTAGAACTTAATGAGTCACAATTGCCCTAATTAGTTTCGCGTGCACTATTCGAAACCAATCTACCATACACGTTCGAATCAGAGAATCAACGAGCCGATCTGTAGAACAGAGCGCAAAAATCATAGAAGCAAATAATTAATTCTTGGCGGCATCTCAGACGACAACTCTTCACCGACACGCATTCGAAATTTTTTCAGGAGGTGGAATACCTTCCCTCTTGGCGAGAAACTCGGCTGTTGATTTGGAGCTCCACACTGGTGGAGGCGGCCGAAAGAATAACATTGCGGAACATATTATCTTAGAGCCCTCAAGTGCAAACGAGTTCCCAGAAAACTTTTTTGCGTGTCATAAATTCTGATGGACGACTGTTATGCTAAGCTGCCACGTGGAGGAGCTACGATCGTAATTTAAATAAACGAACGCAAAATTGGATTCTTAACCTTAGAAGTGTTCGTTTTCTTTTTTTTTATTATCGTTATTATTATTCTGGAGTGAAACAGAATATCGTCTGCTGCAGTGTAACAGTGGTGTGCTTCGGAAGTTTGGTTTCTGTGAGTGAGGCACCTGGGAATTAAAAAAGTTCGACCACATGTATTCGAAATTGACGAAACAAGATCGAACGATTTTTTCGCTAGAAATATCTGAAAAGGTAAAAAAGTTTTTTTATTAAATTAATGAATAAATATAATTTTAAACATAATATTCATAGAGCTAACAAACCTTTTAGGTACTACATTTAGTCTTATAATAATTTTATTAAATTATAGAATTACGAAAGGTTTATTATGTAGAAAATAAAGAACATTATTTTAAATTCTTGCATTTAAAAATTGGCTATTAAAATTTTATGTATATAGCACTCTTTCCATAAAAAATGCTCTGTACAAAATTAAAAAAAAATGCAACAAAAATTATTTTTATTGTGCATAACTATTATATTTTAGTCATGATAATAAATTTAAATTAAAAACAATCGAATTTCTTTTTTAAATTCATTAACTTATGTTAAAGTCTCCAAAAGTTTCATTCATAATATGATTATTACCCTTATTTTTAAGATGTTACAATAAGAAAAGAAAAAAATGTCAGTAAAAAAAATAAACTCATGTATTTAACTACCTGATAGGAATTTCAATTTTTAAATTTCTTTATTAAAGAGCTAATTTCATCAGATTAAAGAAACTTACAGAATTATTTTTGTAAATTTAACGCGTTGTTTTATACAAAAATTTTATTTTTCCTTATTCATGAATTATATAAATTGTTATAAAAAATTAATTGCAATTTATCCAAAGCATTTTTTGTAAATTATTTAAAAATGATATAATAATTTATATTTTCCTCATTTTTTAAAAAAAATTATTATTTTATAAAATTTCCCTCACATTCATTTTATACTTAAGGTACATCATCGTAAATCACGTTCATTATTAAATTGAAATGTAAATTTTAATGCGAACTTGAACTGGCTTATATTTATGTAAAATTTAAAAAATTTAAACATTAAATAGACACATAATGATTTTATGCGCTAGTCATGGCTTAAATATTTGAAAAAGTTTGCAGTATTTTGTTTAAATTTTCAATTCCTGTTAAAAATTTTACATTTTTTTTTCAAATTACAGCTTATATTTTATTTGAAAAGATTGAATTTCTAATTTGTAGTATAGATTTTCTTCTTAAAACTAAATAATTAAAGCCTGAAATTGATTGTGAAAAAAAAAGCATTTTGCATGATTGTTTATATTACTTTATTATATCGTTTTTAGATTAAGTTTAATAAATAAGATATTTAAGCGAATTTTTGAAATTTAATTTAATTTTTAAATCTAAATTCAACACATACTTTTATTTATGTTGTTTCGTCTATATTTGTTTATTTTTAAATTTGAAATATCTATTACCTCATTTTAAGATATAGAATTTTATTAATATTCAAGATATCGAGTTTCAATACATTTTTATGAAGTAATCAGGCTACAAAAATAAAAAGTTAAGAATTTAAAATTTCATGCAGAATTTTTTTATTATAATTTAAAACTATAAAACAAGATAAAACTTTTAATACATTTTATAATTATTCAATATTTAAACTTTAATAATTACCTTAACGGTATACTTTTAAGTTGGCAGTTCAAATTAACCCTGTTGTCTTTTCATATGTACATGGATAAAAAAATACATTAAAATACTTTTTTTAAATACTGTTATTTTATGAAACAAGTATTTTATCAAATACTTGCTTTATGGTCTGATCGCTGTCTGCAAAGGATATGCATCTATTAATCGATTCTCCAAGTTCAAATTCTGTTGAAACATGTGCAACTTTAACTACTTTTCTTATTCCAACAAGCAAAACTGTTTTACTTTAATAACTTTTTTGACATTTTATCCAAAACTAAAATTATATTAATTTCTGATAAATTTAATAAACAAAAAAATTCCAAAGGAGGTAAACGTGATCTGTGGCAGAAAATTCTGCGGTTTATTGCTAATTGTAAACGTTAGAATGGTGAGTAGGCCTCGAGTTTGGAAAAAGCTGCAAAAAAAATTCTTATTTTATAATTTTGAAATTCATTAAAGGGATAACCCGAGGATTTAAGAATACAGAGTCGTCCAATGAGTTTAATTGCTTATCCTCTCCTTACACATATACGGATGATTACACGGTATTATTTTTTTATAAACTCAGATTTATTAGATCTCAGATTTATTAGAACCTAAGAGAGTGCATACCAGAATTTCTTTATTTGAAAATGTTTAAGCAATTTATATCTTGCTGTAAACTTAAATTAAAAGCAACATATTTGAAAACAATTTCATTTTTAAGATATATTTTCCTAAATTTATTATCTATTAATTTGTTAATATTATTTCTTTCTTATTTGTCATAGTCAACAACAGGTATACATAAACCTCGGGCCACTACAAAATATGTTTATTTTATTTCCATTGAATTTTATTTCCAAAATATGTTTATTTGTTATATATTTTTTCTGAGTAGATCAGATAGATCTCCGTTATGAATAACGCTCTACCATGGATTGGATATCGCTACAATATTTTTAATTAAATTAGTATATTTGATGCCAAAAACACATTCCATTTTAAAATTGAGATAAAAAAAAGTATATGTGGTTGTTGATAAATATATATTACAATATAAAAGCTTGTTTGCGTCAACGCATTTTAAATTTTGAAGCATGAAAAAAAAAAAAAAAAAAAATCGATAAACCATTTACTTACTCACTTTTGCTCTTGGTTCACTACAAAAAATCGGACCAAATACTTAAACATTTATTAAACTAATATACTATTACACATTCAATACTTAATTCGTTTTTACTATATTATATATTATTTAATATAAGCAAAAAATAAAATATTTGTAAGTATTAATTTTTATATACATAACTGCAACCGCGGCCAAGTTGCAGTGAGTGCATGTGGTCAGAGGCCTTCATAAAAATCTGTCCATCTTTGGCTCAAATGATATGAGATAGTTCATATTCAATTTGCGCATTTTTTCGAAAACTAAAAACGCTTATTTAAATAAAATTGAAAGAAAATTTATTCTTACTCAAAAATGGAAACTAATTAATTTTTATAATTATTCTCAATGAACAAAACGAGAAAAATTATTGTGAGGATATTATTATATGTCTTTAAGGAAACTCAGTTAAATATATATTTGAAAGAAAATTTTCAGAAAAAATTGTTATGATAATAAAACATTATGAGATACTAATAATAAAAAGTATCAACGAAATGTTTTTCTGAGATAATGTCATAAATCCTTTTCTTCATCTTTTTCTGATTCTGAATGCAGAACAAATTCATGATTCTTTTCACTTACTATTGTTAAGATGAAAGATTCAAATTTAACCATGTTTAGAAAAACAATTTTGTAATCTTAGAAGTGTTTTGTATGACTATTTTGCAATTTTATGTTATATAATTATAATTTGAAATTGTATTTTTGGAAACAGTTTTTTTTAACTGTGTTAAAAAGAACAATATTTATTTAAGCAACGCAATAATGTTGTTTCCTGAAATATTTTCCAATTTATTAAAATAATAAAAATAACGATTGGTGATCAAAATGAATTACATTTTTGACTATGTGATATTTTTCTCCTGCAAAAAACAATTATATAGTGTGTCCCGAAATTCACTTAAAATTCATTAAAATTAGGCTGATATTTCAATAGTTTTTATACCGTCAAAGCATCTTTGACTCTTTTATCAGGATCAGTGGTATATTTTTTGCAAATTGAATAGTTTTCGAAAAACATAAATTTTAAAAATTTATTACAAATAAAACCATTTGGAACTTTATTAAAAATAAAACCACTTGAAACTTTATTAAAAATAAAACCACTTGAAACTTTATTAAAAATAAAACCACTACACGCTGTAATTTTGCAACTCCCTATAGCAATATATACTCGTTATAGAAATATACGGCCGTACCATGCTGAATATACCGGTTCTCGTTAGATCACCGAAGTAAAGCATCATTGGGCGCGGTCAATACTTGGGTGGGTGACCACCTGGGAACACTGCGTGCCGTTGGCATTCACAAATTTGGGACCTGAATGGCCGAGTGTCTAGCGCTCTGGCGCTCGGTGCCACAGGTTTCGGGTTCGAATCCCGGCGGTGCCATGGATGTTTGAAGTGGTTCTGAATCCACTTTAAACCGTAGGTCCCGGTCTTCTATGACTGTAAGAGCGTCACGGAGTAAAAGTCAGGCTTCTACCTACGGGTGCTCCATCACAACAGAAGCTGCTTCCTTCCCCTTCAATCATGAGTCCATATGGGCTCGTGGGCTTGGCCAGCCAAGTGGGATAAGAAACAACAACAACAAACAAACATAGAAATATTTTTGAATGATATTGATTGAATGAATTTTTATAAAAACTTTTAATAGCAATGCAGTATAATACAATATTTATGTGGCGTATCATTAAAAAAAAAATTCCTATGTATAAATTAAGTTAAAAACGATTTTAATTAAAATAAAAAGTTTTGGAGTTTGATGGAGTAATTCTAATTTTGAGTTTTAATCATCAATATTATTATTTCGAATATTTATTATAAAAAAATTATTTTAAAGAAATTTATCTACAGTATTGTAGAATTTCGTAAATTTCTTTAGGGATTTCTTCATATATTTCTTTTTAGTTGATTAATTATCGTTTTATTTTTAATCGTAAAATATAAGAATAAAAAATATTATAGGATTTAAAACGATTTTTTTACATTTGATTTTATTTTTAATCTTAATCGTAACGTATTTTTGATTAAATTAATTTCAAATTTTATATAACTAAAACGTTCCAAAAAATGTTGAACAATAAGAAATATGTTTTCATCGATAATTTATTGATTATATCAGATTTTAAAGGTAAAATACTGTAATTAATAAATGATCTTAATAAAATTTTTTAGAAATTATTTTTACTTCTACTAAAACTCGTGTTACAGGAAACAAAAAAAAACAATAGAAAAAATATTCTTTTAATTTCTGAGTTTTAAAAGTATTGTTGTTTTGATAAATTATAATTAAAAATTTAAAAATTTTGCTTAATAGTATTAGAGATAAAATGATACAACATTGTATACATTATAATCATTACGTAAATGATTACATTATAATCATTTTACGTAATGATTATAATGTAAACTTTACCAAATTGCTGTGGATATTTCGAGAATCCACATTTAACTATTATTGCATAATCAAGTTTTAACAGTGAGCTATATTATATTTATAAATATGTGTTGTTTTATGATTATTGCTGTTTTTTATTATTATTGTTTTTTATTTCATTTTTAGTTGACATCTTACTATAGAAAATTAATATTATCAACATTTTTTCAAATATTCTTAAAAACTGATTTTAACATTTTCGAAAAGTGTTTAATAAAATTTTTTATTTGAAATATAGCGAAAAGTCACTTGTAAAACTTTTTGTCTTCATTTGTTTGCTGACAAACTTTTTGTTTTTTCACTTATGAAAGTTTTGTTCTTAGAATTTAGTTTTCCTTTTCTTTATAGAAAATGTAATATTTTTTTACATTTTCTATAAAGAAATTTACTGTTGCAATTTATTCAAATATTCTTTTTTTTTTAGAAATTCTGTTTACTTAAAACATATAGGCATTGTTTTGAGAAGTGGGGTTTTTATGCCCTTGGTCACTTTCAATTTTGGACATTTTCACTGAAATCTGTCATTTTTTAAAAATTTCTTTCATGAGTTTTTTTACACATAATATTTATTTACAAAATAATTGAGCAATTATTAAATAATTTAGTAATATTAATTGAGAATAAAAATTATTGCAAAATTGTTCTAAAAGATCGTCTAATGAAAGCAAAGACAATGTTATTTCAAACTGAAAATGAGATTTTAAAAAAAAAAAAATGTTTGGAATTCTGTAATATTTTTTATTTTTTGAGATTGCTGTTATGGGTTTATCCTTACATTAAATTCTAAATTTTATGGAAAACTTTATAACGGCTCAGCTGATTTTTTATTTATAATTGCAATTATTATAAAAATCTTTTTTTAAATTTATTTATTTGATTGATCAAATTTTAAAAAAACCTGGAACAATATATTTAAAAAAACGAAACTATACGAATATATTTATACCTAATACTTTGAAATTACTTGATATACTTTATAATTTTATTAAAATATACACTCTTAAAATAATTGATACTTTTTAATGATAATATTCAAATTTTGATTTCTAATTTAAATGTAAATTTTTGTTTCTATTTCAAAATCAAATAGAATTTGTAAAGTTTTTTTTAAACTTATTTTAAAATTTGTAATTTATAACGAAAATGCTTTTTAGGAAAACTGGTTTCTCATCTAAAAAGATTATTTTAGACAAAGTAAATGTGAAAATTCATTATTAAATACAAAAATCATTCAAAATTATTAATAATTACCTATTTACCATTCAAAAATGTTTTTATCCAATTAAATATCTTTTTATGTAATAAAAATGTATTTGTAATCAAATGATAGAAAATCACTTCAGTTTATGGTTACTTTTTTAAATCAAAAGAATAAGCAACATTTTTTTATTTTTTATATACAAAATTTAAGTTTTGATAATTTATCTTTCATACAAATACATCGAATTATTTTAAAATTTGTAATTTGTATAATAAAAATTAATTTTGGAGTGTGACATCATGTCGATTCATCAACATAGTATTAACTTAAATATTATTTTGATATCAATATATTTGAAAAATATTATGTACTCTGTTATGTATGTATATTTGTTACTGTCAACAAGCTTTGTTTTATCTCATATAGCTTAAAATTATAGTAGTAAAAAGTCTGATTTTTTTCTTAGTAAATTAATTTTTTTTAGTATACGCAGCCGAAGATCTCAAAACATTCTGCAAGAAAAATTGAGGAAAATATCAGTTCCCATATGTTGTTAAATATCTGTTTTATTTATTTAATGTTTGGCTTTGTTTATTACCCATTAAAATCTATGGGTAGTGTTTTGGGAAGCAGGGGTAGTGTTTTGGGAAATACGGTTTTTTTTTTTCTCCCTAGGGTTTACAGATACGCATGTCCTGTGAGCAGCACGCTAGAGAAAAAAATACAATTTTACGGACAAAAATTTTCACTGAAATATGCGTTTTGTTTTTTAATTTCTTTCACGGGCTTTTTTTAAATTTCTTTCACATGCTTTTTTTAAATTTCTATCTTGAGCTTTTTTATACATAAAATTTATTTACAAAATAACTGAGTAATTATTAAATAATTAAATAAAAAAATTTATTCAGAAGAAAATTTAATGTTAAATTGTTTTGAAAATCGTCTGTTGAAAGCAAAGACAATTTTATTTCAAAGTAAAAATTAAAATTTTCAAGAAAAGAAAATCATTTGGAATTCTATAGTTTTCTTATTTTTTAAAATTGCTTGTTAAGCGTTTTGTTCTTACATTAACTAAATTAAACTCTAAATTATTATATCTTTTTAGATTAATATTATTATTATTATTTCTTTTTTTATATTAATATTATTGTTATTATTTCATTTTTTTATTATTATTTTTTGGATTTAATGTGTTGTGAAAATTTTTTTATTCATTTGATCTTTTTATCATTATATTTATATTTCTGCCATAAAATTTTACATGAATATTGGGTTAATATTTTTGGCGAGCATAATTATATTATTTGTTAAAAGATATACTGTCACGCTATTTTCATAACTGTTTATAATATAATATCAATCGAATAAATTAAACTAACTGTTTAAAAAAATTTGTGAAATATATAAAATTTTTCTAAATACAAATTATAAATTTTCGATTTCAAAATGAAATATGCTTGCGAGATTTAATCATGGAATTATCCTAGTTATATAAATTAATATCAGATACGTATAATCTAATATTTTAAGCAAATGACTTTATCTAGTTATGTATGAAAAAAATTCCTTAATTGCAAATGAAAATAAATGTAAAGCAAATAAATTTCATTGCAACAATTTTCGACAGATTTAATTAGATTTAAAATATTTTTTAATTTTTTTTAAAATGTGAAAAGATTTAGATTTAATAAACCATATAGTATTATTTGGAATAAACTGAAGGTCTTTTTTTGTTGAAGCATTTGAATTTTTTAATTACTTCTTCTTCTTTCCTTGGAATTACAACGAGACTCCCACATATGCGAGAGGCACTGCATAATATGATCGTTTGCATTGCAGATTGCAGTGCCACAAATTTTTTTTCGCATAAACGTGACTTGTATATAAATTATTAAATAAAAAACAATTAAACAAAATTTTGAAAATTTTTTGTTATGAAGGAATTTAGCTTGAACATATTTTACATTTTAATTACATTTTTTTAATTATTAAGAATAAATACGTCTTAAATATATAATGCGTCTAATATAATACAATAATTCGTCTTTCTCTCACAATTTTTGTATGTAAGTAAAACTAAGTTTAAAAATCTTTCAACTGCATGTTAAACAATTTTTAGTGCTTGATTAAATATCCATAATACTTAAGAATACCGTTTAATGGTTCTAGTATAGATTCAAAGTAATTTTTAGTAATTTATAGTAATATTTTGTTCCAGTTCACATACATTAAGATTTTAGATCTCTACTCCAGGGAAAGAAATCGTTATCCCTCTACCGCCATGTTAAATCAACGGAATAAGTTCTTTTTTTTTTTAATTTTTCATTGGATATTTTCTGAACTATTAAACAACCACTAGCTCCAAATTTATGACATTTATTATCATTAGCAAATACAGAACATCAAAACCTTTTTTCGTTTTTTTTTCTGATAAAATTTTGATTTTTTGCATTTTTTAAGAGTTTTTCTATTCTATAACACTAGACACTAACGTTTTGTAATCGAAAATTCTGAATTTGCGTTTATTTTTCAGATGATAAGTCTCTTAATTTCATAAGACAGCCTGATGGTCTCTCCGATCATGATATTCTGCCTTTTCTACTATTCCTTTTTAAAAATATTTTATGATAGGAAAACATTCGATTCAATTAAACAAGCTTTTTAAATATTTTTTTTTTGCACGTGTAATCTTTATCTTGCATAATAGTAACTAACTAGCAAATTTATATTGATGTGCGAATATATGACTAATGTGCGCATATATATAGTATTTTAGATATTCTAATTAAGTAAGTATGCCCCAAATAAAAACAAGTGTTATAATAGTGCCCAAATAAAATAAGTGTTACTCGCGTCCGTAATATGTCTTAAAGCTACATGTGAGTAAAAGCGGTGCAGCCCTAGCTTATGGCGTAAAGATTAACTGTCTCTATATTGCCGGCTGCATTATGACAACAACTTTTAAGGTAAATATAATTTAATATAAAACAAACTCAAAAAGCTTCTACGTTTTTATATGGTTTTAGGGGCAATATTTAACAAAGTTTTAACTTGTGAAAATTTATTTTATTAAATGCAAAATTATTTCATATAATATTACTATTAATTTTTTTATTTTACGCTATTAAAATGAACTCAGCTTGCTTTTCAATATGTGATACATTTCGTGTAAGTGTCTTCTGGTTCAGATAAACGGTCTTGCTGGTTCGTCTTAATCCTAGTGGAAATTTCTGCTTTTATTGAAAGAGTTATAAATAAATGTTTATTAATATTAAAAACAAATTTGCATGAATTTTTTTTCTTCAAACATTTTTATTCTCGTAAGTATACACAAGAAGAAAAAAAAACATTGATTAGACAAAATCTTAACGGATTGATTTCTCAATAACAACGTATAGATTAATAGACTATTACATTAGACAAATTAATCTATACTTATTTAAATATAAAACTATTGCAGTGACTAACCGATGAATAGACTTTATTCATAAAACAAATAATGATTTATCCCATAATTTTAAACTTAGGTTCAAAATTCAGCCTGCACATATTGCAACCTGGTTTTTATTTACTTTATTTATTATTTTTTTTAAGTTTATGGTAGCTGAGATACCACTAAAATATTTTTTAAACTATGCGAGCTATGAAGAGCAGGACTCCCCACGTCGAGCAAATGAGGGTCGAAAAATGGATTCTCGTAATTCCAACAGCTGTGTGCTTTCACGTAGAAGAACGCTTCAGGTATTCAGCATCATAATTTTTTCCCTCTGGGCGTGGAAAAAGAAAATAACTTTTCACAGACAGGCATGAGAATTGAAACCAAATGTTGCTCTTCAGTTTCAACACTCCACACTCTCTTCAAAGTATTAGTTTTCTCTCTTGCGTCAAAAAAAAAAAAAAAAATTCTTTCTTTCACTTGTCTTTCCTATCAACAAATTTTCCTTAATTAGGGAGGATTAAAGATCCTAGAGGAAAGGCAATTTTTATCGTTTATGAATATTTTAAAATGTAAGTAACGTTAAAGTATTATGCTAAGAATTAAGATTTTTGAGTTGCATTGATTTCAAATGCTTGGCACTTCGTCCTGGGTCAATCCCCCTAGAAGGCATACCTGTAGTAATTTCCATGTTACCCAGCGGAGAAGGTGTCCTACATTGAAATCACGGTTAAAATCTACAATACTGTACCCCTGAGATAGTCGCCAATCTTGCAACCCGGATATTTCGCCAATGTTCCGCCAATTTTTTAGGGTTACAATTCTTTAACTAAAGGTTATTTCTTCTTTTTCAAAACAATATAATAGCGATTTCACTGTTACTTTGATTGTTATTCGCAGAATTTTATTTAAAAAAAAAACAGAAATAGAAAAATATACTTTTTTAAATAATTATTACGAGATATTATAGATTATTTCGAGAATATTCTTATAATGATATGATGGTAACTGATATAGAATATAAACAATTTGATGTTGATTTGATGTTGCCACTCATGAAAATATGAAACAAACAACAAAAACGATTTTTTACTTTATTAATAACTTATATTTAATTATCAAATAATTAATTTCTTTTAATGGTGTTGACATAATTAAGGTGTTACGGCAACCTGTATTTGAATTCGAGTCGAAAAATGACATTTTTTAATTTTAGAATATTAGTTAAGAAATGAAAAATCCGCTCGAAAGTATTAAATTTTTTTGTTTTTTAATGATGTTCTTGTTATTGTTTTCTTCATTCATTTGATACAGTTATACGAGAAACGTTTTTAGTGAGGCAATAAAAAGATAATGCCCGCCTCCAATAAAGGATATGTCAAAATAAAATGTAAAGTTATTTCCATTTTTTTTTCTTTCTTAATTAAATTGTTTTATCATTAAAATTCAGTATCGTAAAAAACATATATTTTTTGGCATAATAGCAAAATAAAAAAATATGACTATTAGCGAATAATTTTGGCGTAATTTTAGCGTAATAGCAATTATTATCATTGTTAAAATAATACATTTTCGTGGGTTAGCCCTCCAAAAAAATCCACATAATAATTTGGCTTAAAAGCAATTTAGGAATACAATTTTGACAAGATAATGATAACATAAAATTTGATAATATAAAATAATAAATAAGATAATATAAAATTTGGCTTAGAGGCAGTTTAGGCATAAATTTTTTTGGCATAACAGTGTTAAAATTTGGCGTTAAAGCCGTAAAATATTATATTAAATTTAGTTATTTATTATAAAGCCATAGCATTTTAGGAATAAAATTTCAATAAAGCGATAAATTTTGGCGTAAAAGCAATTTAAAAATAAGAATTCGATTAGTGATAAAATTTAGCGATTAAAGCCATAAATTTTGGTATTAAAAGCCTTTTAGGAATAAAGTTTTGGCATAAGAGTGATAAAATTTGACGTTAAAGCGATATAATTTGAGGAATAAAATTTGACGTAATAGCTAATTGGTAACTAATGTTAGTGTAATAGCGATTTTTGGCGATGGACTTTGGTGAAATAGAATTTTACAACGACGAAAAACTTTTTAACAAACATTTTATTTGTTTACTTGGAGACTTGGAATACTAATATCGTTTTACCGCGTAATATCGTTTTACCGCGAAAATTACGTGTGACATTCATTATGTTTGTTTACTTGACGACTTGGCATCCTCGCAATTGATGTGGCAGAAAGGGTACAAGATTCTAGATTTTTACCGAAATCACATTGTTCTATCAATTTGAAACTAACACCTCCAGGAATAGCATCTATAGGCTCACCTCCTTTTCTTCTTCTCCATCTCAAGTAAAGAATTTTCTTACCTATTATCTTATCGTACTTATCCCCGGTCTATCTTCGGTGCTTTAGGGGAGTACTGGAGGTTTCAGTTCTACATGGCTCCTGGAGTTTCGAACTAAGTTAACAAAACTCAATTCGTTATCCACATATTATTCACATTTCTTGGACATTAAAGTAAGAACATTTTAGTTTCTAATGTGGGGAGCATTTATATTTCAAAGCATTAATTGATGAAAGTGAAAAACTTGTTGGACAACTTTACAATGGCACCACTACTATTGTAGTTCAAAATTAATATCTGTTGCACTATGGTTTGAACAATAAGCACCCATATGCATTTGTAAAATAGTGAAGTAAACTTTCAACCCAATGATTTATTATGATCATTCTTTACTAATGGGCACTGAGACGTGAATCTTTCAAATTTTGTAGTTCTTATTGGCTTATAAAATAGAAAATATTTTGCTGATTCTTTAAATGTATCTTTTAAGCATATACGATTATATTATTTAAGAAAACCGAGTTTTAAAAATGTAAACAAACGTGCTACCCCCTTTTATAGGGTTCTCTATTGAAAATGATACGATTTTAACTGTATCAAATCAGTCAGATTATGGATCAGGGCTATTTAAAATTTGTATCCTAAACTAGTATTCTATTCATTTTAAGAGGGTGGGTTTTTTTTCTGTGATTCTGATTTATATGAATTATATTTCATTAATTTTTTATAATGTAAATATAGATAATATTTAGTTGCATAAATTTGTAAATAAGCAATAACAAGTGGTACAAATTAAAAGGCTAACTTTTATGACTTTCATTTTAAAGAAATTAGAGCAAAAATTCGGGGTACGTATTATAAGTACTTTTCTTTACGGAAAAATTAAAAGAATCAATGACCGACCGTACTTGACAATAACTTCTAAGAAATGCAGTATCAATTAAAAAAAATTCCAACATTTTTAAATAAGGTAAACTTTTAAATAAGGTAACTTTTGGAATGCAATTAAACCATAGTTTAATTACATTCCAAAAGTTTTGAATAAAGTAATGGTTTTAAACCATTTTCCAATAAGGCTAAATAGTTTAAAACAGTTAAATGAATTACATTACAGTGTTTGAATACATTAAAAACTATTTATTTTGTAAATATAACAAAAAATATTTTTACGTGTATCTTTCTCAAAATGATATTTTTTTTCACTCTGTTACACTTTTCTCAAACTCTATTCCTATTGTTCCGAAATTTCTCTTGTTATTAGATGCATATAATGTTTACGTAATGTACATCATATTTTTCTGTTAAATAGCTTTAATATTTTATAAATTGCTTATTTATGTTAGTAAAAAAAACAAGTTTAAGTTTTAATTTTATGAGAAATATTTTTTTAATTTTTTTAAGTGTTTTTTTTTAATAATATTTATTTTATTTATATACAATACTACAAATTGTACAACATAAATCTGAAAATTTTCAAATTTTTATTTCATGAAATATTTAAAGAAAATAATTCACCCTAAATTTCAATTTATCTTAAATAATCCAAAACTGAAATGATGAATTTAAGCTGCTATTGTAAAATGTAAATATAATTTTATTGTTAAAATTGGTAAATTGTCTTAAATATAATATAACTAAAAATGTCACTTCTATTGCTTTTAATTTAAAGTTTTAAATAGCACTTAAGTTTTGCTCAGCATTGGAATTTTTTGCTTACAGGACCACGAATTGAGATTTATTAGATCATAAACCCAGAGTAATAATCGTGTTATAATAGCCGGTTATATAATTATTCAGTTATAATATTCTCAGTGTAATCTCTGAAAATTGTCGCGGATTAAGTTGTAAATTCACATTTGGGATATTGGATTTTTAACTCCAAAATGGAAGCAATTCTTGGAAATAATTTACTTTCTGAAACATGTGTGAAAGTTTATTTTTTTAAGTTGTTGTAAAATTAGTTACAGCCCCAAAGCAAATCTTGTTGTTGAAAATAGACATAATCATATCTGTAAAAGAATATTCTTACGTTAAAATGTGAGAAAAATATCATATTATAATGGTGCATTTTTATTACTGAATTATTGTTTTCAGACAGAATGTCACAATTTTCTTTTGCTGTTTAAATTAATTTACTTTATCAAAATTATTAATTAAAATAAAGTAAATTTCATTGAAAAATTTAATATTTATAAATGTAATATTTGTGCTTTTTGAAAAATATATACAAAATTAATTGCATTAGTAAAGCTCGAGTAAATGATAGACATAATGTCAAAATCGAGAGAGTTTTTTTCTGACATGCAAAATTTCGATAAAAATTTTGATTACTCTAAAAATATTTAAATAATTCCAAGATGTTAATATACTTGCACTATAAAAATTTTAATGTGGCAGTTTAAATTGAACCATGCAGTTTTTTCTTGCTTCGCTCCCATATGATAATTGGTTATGTAATTATTCGGTTAAAATATTCTCAGTGTAATCTCTGAAAATCGTTACGATTTAAGTTCATATGGCAATAAATCAAGAAAAAAACCTGCTTAGTTCAATTTAATTGCAATATCGTTTTGTTGTAGTTTCAATTTAAAGTCCGTCACGTTAATTTCTTTTCAATAATTATTATCATTGAAATTCATCAACATTAATTTTTCATCTTAATAATGCCTTATTGTAAATCAGAGGTATCTAATTTTTTTAACTTTATTTGACAACATTAGAAGAGAAAATTTTCTAGGCACACATGAAAAAAAAATAATAATAAATTACAAAAACTTTTAAACAGTAAATAATGAATAACCTAAAATATTTTATTATACAGGGTGTCCCAGCAAAGGCCGGATAAACTTTGCACTTTTTGTTGTTTGGAATAGATAAAAAATGCCCGAAGAACTGTAAATTGCGACCCATAGTTTTCGAGAAAAATGCGAGAAAAAATGTATGACGTTATATCCGGTATATGAAAAAAAACCTTTATTCGAAATATGAATATCGTTACTTAAAAAAATAATAACTAGACATTAAGTAACTTTATCAACATTTTTGCTAGCCATTTGTTAACTTTAGTATACTTATGCAAATTTATTTTAGTATTTGCATAAGTTTACATAGGAAAACGTTCAAAATGTCCAACGAGCATAATGAGGCACGTGAAATGACGTCAAGCCGTTATTTGACGATCTCCAGATCTGACCCCTTTAGATTTCTTCCTATGGGGCCATCTAAAGGAATTGGTTTATCGAGACCCAATTACTTTAGAAATGGATTTAGTTGAACATTTCGAACATCTTCCTATTTAAAATTATGCAAATACTGATGTTCATGTTTCGAATAAAGGTTTTTTTTCTTAAACCGGATATGACGTCAGACATTTTCTCTCCAATTTTTCTCGAAAACTATGGGTCGTAGAGGTACAGTTCTTTGGGCATTTTTTATGTATCCCAAACAAGGAATCTGGCTGTGCAGAGTTTATGCGGTCTTGCTGGGACACCCTGTATATGTCTATAAATTATCATGATGAAACTTCGCCTCTCTGTAGATCGAAATTTGGAAAATCGCAGAATATGGGTCTCTGGGATTTAACGGAATAAGTTCTTTTTTTTTTTTAATTTTGATTTTGATTTTCTCTTAACTAACTGCTATTAGTCCAAAATGTATTACATTTTTTTTGTTCAGTCATTCTTTTTATTTAGATTCGTATTATATTTGTTTTATCGTAATAGAATAAATTAAATAGTTGCTTACATCTTTCTCGTTGTTAATATTGTCTTATGTTGCGAACATTCAGAAACTAAAACAATAAATACCATTTTTTAAAGTAAAATGTTTCAAAAATCCTTTTGTGGAAAAACTTTGAATAGATATTTGATTTTATGTTTTAATTCTTTATATTTTATTAGGCAGATTATATTTTTTATTATTATAAAGTATATTTACATGGAAAAACCAAGATTAAATACCTAGTTTCGTAAATTTTAGTTATATTATATAAACGAAAAATGTAAAATGTGACCAATCTGGCGAAAGAAAGGCATTATTACAATTTTGTATAGCATTTATTTCTGTTACTTTAATTCCATTCTTTCATTATTTTAATTTTAAATTAAAATAAAAGGTATTATTATAATGTATTATTACAGTTTCGTCTAGAAGTTATTTCTTTTAATGTTTTAATTCTGAATTAAATCATTAAAATTTAAAAATATTAATTAATATTTTTATTTTATTGTTTTTAATTCCGTTTCATTGCCATATTAAAATTGACTGTGATATTAAAATTCATATAAACGAAAGTTTATATAAATTTGACTGAATTTTTTTTCTGGTGTACTTATTCTAATTAAAGATGTGAAATGATAAATATGCGGTAAAAATTATTTATTATGCTGGGCATTTTCTGAAATTTTAATTTTGCAATATTCATAAATAAGTTTTCTCAACAAAACTTAGTAAAGCAATCTATTATTTTATATTGATAATTGAATTTAGGCAATTCTTGTTCATTTCTAGTAATAATATAAATTTTACACAAAAGACACAGCCATTTACGAAAACTAAATTCAATAATGAAAAAAAATGAATTAATAATGAATATAAATGAATTAATAATGAATATTAATGATAACTAAATGAATATCAATGCTTTCATTTAATAATTAAAAAATATACGCGACATTATAAAAGAACTGCTAAGTTTAAAATCCGTATAATTTATGTTTTAATCATAATATACAAAATTATGTACATCATAATGTACAAATTATGTTATATATTATACATCACAATATATAACATCATAATATATAGCATAATAATATACATCATAATGCAAACTATGATATACAAATTACGTACACTGACGATTATTTTTGCGAGTTTTGTTTATTATTTAATTTCTTTTCAAACTTACTTTGATATTAGCAGATATGACCCGGATTTCTCGGATACAGAAAATAAAACACTTTTTGATTTAGAGAATTTTACTTGGTTAAAGTATCGGTGGAAAAAACAATGGTATGAGATTTGAAATGACTCGCCATAAATACATTCTTCGTAAAAAATCTGTATCCAGAATTGTTAAATGGAACACACAAAAATCAATTTATTCATCAAAATTTATTTTGTCGCCTTTAAAGTAGGCCCTTTTTAGTGCAATACAGTTATGATAGCGCTTAATCAAATCCTCCAACATTATTGATAGGATCATTTAAGTATGGCTTTCTGTTCCATCAACTAATTTTATTTTATGGCCTCAAAGAAGTCAAAATGCCTTCCTGCACATGATAATTTTAACTTTGAAAATATCACATAAAGCTTTATTAAGTGCTTAAGATCTTTGGTAGATCACATCCATTTTGTTTCATGACAGTGGAGTCCGTAAAAGCTTGGGAAATATCTTCAGCCATCTGGTTTCAATGTTCTTTTTGGGTAAAATTGAGCTCCTTCAAAACCAGTCCTGCGGCAACGCGTTTGACGCCTAAAATATCAGTCATAATATTATAAACAGAATTAAAAGATGAATTCATCACTTGAGCCAACTCTCTAAGTCTCATTTGACTACCAAATTCTTGATTTTGTCGGTCGCAGCAGTTGAAAGTTAACCAGAACGAGGAAAATCAAATACTATTTCTTGGTCTTCTTTGAATGCGTCATACTAATCATATGATTGTGTTTTTAATGTACACTATTCACCTTAGGTCTTCTGCAACATTTTTAGCGATTCGGCAGGCAAAATTTCGTTTGAAACCCAAAATTTAAGGAAAATTCAAATATTTTTTCTAATTAAAAAATCACAAAGCACTTAAAACGTCTGACTACAAAGCTGCTGCCAACACACTGAGAGACAGATCGCAATCAAATTCAGCGTGTTAACTCAATACAGTGCTTCCAACTTACAAAAAGAATGATGTGGCGATATCTTCTACGATTGTGTTTTAAATTAGAAATTCCTGATATTTTTTACATAAAACGTAATATGAATAACCTAAATATAATTCGACATGGCTTAGTTTGTTTAAATATATTAAATTTCAGCTTTTAATGAAATATATCAATTGTGACCAAATCGCAAAATAAGGGCAGTTGTGATTTGGCGATTTTTTGTGGCGCTAACTGGGCGATAAATCTCCAAATGGGGTAACCCGTGTATTTTATACTGTTTGCAATTCACTCCACTTACAATCGCAATCCATTACTTGGTTCATCTTGGCGACAGGTTTTTTTTGAGGCCAAATCCCAACGACCCTATTCTGCGTTTTCACCTCAATTGTAATTTGAAAATTAAAATTAAATTAAAAATTAAATGATACATAATTTATGTTTTCTAATGAAAAAATTTTAACAAATTTTTTCCTCACATTCATTTAGGTAGTATTTTATAATTCTTGGAAGTAAAACATGTATATTCAGATCCTGCATCATCATTTTAAGATCTCATTTCGTCTTTCCTTTTTCAGTTCTTTACAAATTTAGTTCTTTCTTTTTTAATACATGTTCTATTTTAAAAAATTTGAATTTAAAAACGTATTTCATAAGAAAGATATATTTCTTTTTTTGATTAATTGATTCTTACAAATTATGTAACAAATCGATACTGTTATTCTCATAACTTGTTACGAAATATTAACCCTTTGCACTCGAAGTTTTTTTTCATTCGTATTACCAGTAACTCGAAGCGATTTTAGTGAAAAGATCATGTTCACATGCAAGTTTGATATACGCATTAAAAGAAACGCATTATTTATATTGTTATTTGCATTGTCTCCGTAGCGGAGCCCTCGAGCTTGAATACAAATTTTAAATGGCTCCTCGAGTGCAAAGGGTTAATATTTCTATTCACACTTTTAAAATATTATAACCCCCGTGTGGGTCCGAGTTAGAATAGCCCCACTGTAGCTCATGCATGTCGTAAACGGCGACTTAAATAGGTATTCAGTTTAGCTGGGTGGGGAAAAGTTAGACTTTTCCCTTTGGGTGTTCCATCTCTTTGTGCCGCAAGGACAAAGACAATAAGAAGCTGGATTCTTTACTCTTTAACATGACTCGTCGGTTTAATTGTTATCATGGTCTAAATGTTGCTATCGACCAACTGGGATAAGAAACAACAACAAAATATTATAACAATATAATGCCATGTTATAAATATGTAAGGCATTATTATGACCTGCTAAAATTACGATTTTTATTTAATTAAAAAATGACTAATTGGAATTTTTTTGCTTATACGCCAGATAAAAAATACGATCAGAAAAAAAATGAATTTCTAATTGTTATAGTTTTTTTATGGTATATAAATGTTTAACGATATAGGTTTTTGTCGCTATTTATATATAAAAGAATGACAATAAACAGATTAAATCTAGAAAAGTGAACCGTTAGAGTGTTTGATTTTTGTTTCTGGAGTATGTAAATTATTACTGTGCATACATTTGAATTAAGACAATGGGATTTGAAATTTTTAAGTGTAAACATTTTGTCATTTTTTTTTGTCGCAAATTGCAGTTGCTGTTTTAATATTTTGATGTTATTAATTTTTTGATATTTTTATACATGATTTTAAAAAAAAAAATTCCAGGTCATTCAAATTATTGTTAGTGTTTAACAAAAACTGGAAAGCAAATAGCAGTATCAAAATAGTAGACTTATAATATGATGGGAAGAAACATGATTAAATTTGAGTGTAATTTCGAGGTACATAGAATGTAGATATTAGAACTGAGTGGTTGCATCTGATAATAATAAAAATTTTAATTCAACTAATCATCAATCGGAATTCTTATGTAGATAAGAGTACAGCATTCCTTTCTGTTTCAACTCTATACTAGAGTTATACTACTATTAGTACACCACACCACATCACTGTGCTTAGAGTTGAGTTGCCCCTATACAGTTTGGGAAGGATGTGGGTGAGAAGTCTGACTGGGCTCTGTGCTCTACGGTCATGATACAGGGACCTACGGCTTAAAATGGATTCCGAAGCACTACAAACATCCATGGAACCGACGGGACTCGAACCCGAAACCTGTGGCACCGAGCGGCAGTGGCCTTGAAAATAAGACACAGCCGTGGGGTTTAACCTTTCTGAAATGTAATGGCAACTGTCCATATTACTGGTAATATGGAAAGTTTATCCGATGATACTCGAATTCAAATATGCATGTTCTCGTATGACGTTGATGTCCCATTCGGTATATTCACACACGGATATGACCCACAATATAGACGGGTTCGGCTGATAAGGCGATGTGGCGTCTATTCTTCTTGTATGTTCGTCGTTGTAAGCGGGTTTGACTTTTCTGCAGCTTCAAGGGAAGTCTGCAGTATTAGTGGTCATGCTTGAGAATCCTTGATACTGTAAACATTGTCGCATTATTCAGTCCCCAAAAGCCTAACTTTTGGCTTTTATATATTTGTAGGTGGTTTCACTTATACCAGATCTGCAAGCGTGTCTTGAAATGTTAATCTTTTGCAAATCTAGAATGATGCGCCATCCTTTTGTTGTGTGCCGCCTGTATTGTATAATAATTTTAATAACCAGCAGTGTATTTGTAGCAGTTATCTTTAAGGAGTGTTTTTATATGTATTCAGATTGTAAAATATTTAGTTTTGCTTAATGAAAACGTCTTCAGAAATGAGAAAATCTAGAATGTTTTAAAAATAATTTGCTGTTATTTATGAATTTTTTTTTTTTTTTTTTTGTGCGTTAATTTTTTTTTTTTTTTACCCAGTTTGTATATATGCAAATAAAGAAAATTTGTTTATCTAAATATGCTTTTTGTATCTGTTGATAGGCATTAAGAACTTAAATCATGAAATATGGCCATTTGTGATTTTGAAATTTTTATTAGATGTATTAAAGTCTGGATTAAAGCATAAATGTGAAAGGGAATATTCTGCTTTTGTTTCATGAATACGTTTTTTAAACCTCCTAAATAAGCTTTGAGCTCCACTCAAGAAGGTTCAATCGTTACCCTGTACTATACACAACAATATAGTAATTAATAGTTTTGTAATATTATTTAATAATTTTTCTAAAATTTACAGCTATTTTTTTTCATTATTTAATAAAATAATGAATTAAAACTTTTAAATGTAACTGTTGCAAATCAATATATTAGAAATATATGTGTTAGATATTTCGGATCAAATCTTTAGCTATTAATTACAAAATAGAAAATAATTAAAACTTTTTATTTTTAATATTCGTTGTTTAAATATACATTTTTTTTCCTTTTAAACTTACAGCTTGGACGTAAAATTTATTTTTTCATTTTCTGGTGAATAATTTTATAATAAAATTTGTTTTAAATATATTATATTTAAATGTCTTAAAAATCGGGGGAAAGAAACATTGTATGTTGGCGCTCTTCTACCAGCGATAACGAGATTCGGTGCTCCTTAGAACAAATCTGGCTTGTAGCCAACATGGTCGCTGACAATTTTTTGGCGCCATTTTCGATTGATGAATATGAAGTCGTCTGTTTGGTCTACGATGTTTCTGGAGCAAATATTTGGGTCAATTCGATCTTATAGTACTTGATGAATGACGTCAAACAGGGAAAAAACTTACGACCATTTTTTTTTAATACTGTTTCTGGCCTTTTTTACTTCCCCGATTTTCCATCGTGAAAAGAACCAAAATGGGTTTGAGCAAAATCCCACAAAAATAATCGCAACACCTGTTTCGCATTTTGCGACCGAAACAGCCAAGCAAATGCTGAGACAACAACAGCGGAGAATAAAGGTTAAAATAGAACTCAGCATCGATGGGAAAACTTGGTGACACGTGGATAAACCGTGTTTGTTATGCTGATTGTGATGTTTTCATTGTACTTCTACGCCCATTTCCTTTCATGTGTTGGAGAGAAACTGTAGTAAATTCAATTTTTCAATTAATTCAAAATGAAATTAATCTATTTCCTCATATAAAAACCTTATTTATGTTTTTATAAGTTGTAAAATATTGTTAATCTGCATTAATCTATGTCAGGATTGTTAAAAAAAAACCGGTCAGTTTTTTGTTTTTTTTTAAATTTTGTTATTATTATTTTTTGTGAAATTAAAATTAGCCAACAAGTTACATCACTTTTTCATTTAATTTTGTTAGTTTAGCTTTTTATTTATAACAAATAATGGAATAAATATAATTAACTTTTAATTATCCTATTTACATTAAAGTTTAGAATAAACATTATGATTATTGTTAAAGTAAATTAGCATTCAATCATAGTAGTTAGAGAGTAATAGGGTGCCAGTCTTTTGGCAGTCATTGAAAGGATGGTGACAGATATGGAGAAAGGACATACAGAGCAAATGTCCAATTCTCTCTGCATTGAGGATAGTCTAGAAGTACGAGAAGCATGAGGTTGTGCATTGTAAATACACCAGAGCAAAAAAAATTACAGAAAATTTATTAAAAATGCATAAAAAATACACTAAGTCTCAAAATTCGAATCAATAGTCAGTAAATATCGAGGCGAGGCCTTTTTTAAAAGTTTTGTATTGTTAATCTAATTTACATAATAAAATTAACCAAAATATGAAGAATCAAATACAAAAATTCAAAAACAAAATTTAACAGCGTAATTAATAAATTTTCAAAAGGTAGGTTTTCTTAAATAAATTATCTTTAATTCATGTTTCAGTTTTCAATTAAAATAATAAATATAATTTTTTAATACGATTTTAACCTGTTTATACGATATTAACTTGGATTTAATTTTATCATGCATAGGATTAAACTCTAATAATTGCCTTTTTTTTCCATTAATGAAGTTCATTCGTGTTTTGGTTTGTTGCTTGGCATAAAAAAAACTATGGATTGCCAGAAAATACGAATAATATTTTCCATTCTACTTCTAAAATAAACCTAAATATTCTTTTAAAACTTATGTAGAACTGGTGAAAATATTCGCTGAATTTATATGATAGTTCAAAACGCATTTATACTTATCAAACGTATTTTAAAGTATTTAAAATTAAATTATAAAAATGATCACTCGTCAGGACAGAGTAACCTGAAAAAATATACTAACTTTACTTTATTTAGCAATATTATCTAGCATTTCAAATTATAAAAAGTTATTTCATCTCTGTTTAATTTATAAATGAATATTAATATTTAAATATTAAAAGGTAGATAGTTGTCTAGAAATGTATGGTTGCAAGCATTATGCGAGAAAAAATTACCTTAAGTAATATAAGAAGAAAGGGGCCTGATGGCCGAGTGACTAGAGCTTTGGTGCTCGGTGAGCTTCAGGCTTCGGCTACTACCACTAGAGCTTCAGGCTTCGGATTCGAGTGCCAGCGGTGTCATGGATGTTTGTAGTGGTTCGGAATCCACTTTAAACCGTAGGCTCATCTAATATGACTGTAGAATGTAGGGCTGACAATCTACCCTTAAAAGAAAGCATTTCATCCCTTGAAATCTGCCAGTAGGCAGACGGCCTTGTACACCACCATGGGGTTGTTAACCCAATAGAAAAGAAGAATATAAGGAGAAAGTATATATTTGGTGAAATGTAACTTCTAGCCCAAAAGAAAAGATTTCTTTTAATATATGTTAACAAGTTTAACAGTTAAACAGAACCAATTGTTGATTACGTTTTATCACAGCTATTTGATCAAATTACTCATTTGTCTGGCCGTTTATTGTGATTGGAATAATTTTAATTTACCAATCATAAAATACAAAAATAGAGTTTTTTTTATTAAATAAGATTAATGGATATAAAAATGCAAAAAAATTACAGACAATTTAAAATTACATTCCATCTTTCCCATTTTTTAAATAAAAAAAAAGTGTAAATAATATGTTATTATCATATTATAATTATGTTATACCATATTAAATTATTCCACAGATTTAGTTTGATAATCTATCGCCAGCTCAAGCTGGTTTTTTTTATTTAAATTGTTTGCATTTCGTCATAGCAATTCAATTCAGTATTTCGACACTGCATGCTGAATGTTGCAAAGCATGCAATTAGCATTCAGCATTTTTGTGTGTGTTGAAATTCATCAGTTCGCCTTCTGTTAGACAATCTTTCTATTCTATGCAATCAATTCTATATTCTGATCTTAAACAAAGGTACAAATATTGCTTTTATTATCTATGGTGCATTTTGCGAAAATGATTCACCAAAACACGCAAGCGGAAATTTGTTGGCAAGCTATTGTTTTAAAAGTTCCTTTAAGTTTTTTTCATCCCTTTGCTCATGGTTAAATTAATTGCTGATTGTTTCATTAAGGAACTCGTACACTCGCAGAAGAAACATCCAGGCATTAAATATGTCTTCAAAGGAAGCGCTGATTGTTATTGG
Organism: Caerostris darwini; assembly: GCA_021605075.1. Lineage (NCBI taxonomy): Eukaryota > Metazoa > Arthropoda > Arachnida > Araneae > Araneidae > Caerostris > Caerostris darwini. Next base: position 892,734 of record BPLQ01015536.1, read on the forward strand.
CATTCTTTGAGGATGAGAACGAATGCCTGATCTGATGCAACGCTGGGTTTATGTACTTACGTTCAAACAGGTCACAACTTTTAGAGATCTTTTCAGTATTACTCATAGGATATTTTCAATGTGAGTCAAAAATTTAAAATTCTCTATTTGAGTAAGTACTGATGTTTTTGAAAACGTTCCTCTAGAACATCATAAAGTATACAGTATGGGTAATAAAATGCTGTTTAACTAAATAAGCATTACAAATAAAGTTGAGACTATTTCAATAATTATGTATTTAATGGAAAATTTGTGAGTATCTTAATTTTTTTTTTTAAATGTACTTTAAATAATATCATTGTCTAAATATTTGTTTGTTTCAACAATATTTAATTATATTTTTCTGTATCATTTCTGTGTGAAATATTTATCGTTTGTTATGTAGAATTATTTTTATCTTTTGATTCACTTTTAAGAAATTTGAACGTGTTACTATATGATTGAATTTTTTGTATCCATTATTCCTACATAAATTAAAGATACTTTTATTTATTTGTTTTATAACATTTAAAAAAGATTAATATGTTATATTAATAGTTGAAATAACCAAATTCAGTAAGCATTTGTTTCAGATTTTACCTTCTCCTTTAAAACACTTAATAATGTTCTTTTTTGGTATTCAACGCAATTTAGTAAAGATTTTAAATAAAAATAAATTTAATAAAATTTAAAACATTTTTAGGTTAAAAATCTTTAATTTTAATGTATAAAGTTGTGAAAGATCTTTTTAAATAATTAATTGTTCACTGTCTTGATTTTATGAGCATTT